>CAJVPN010000664.1:0-23323 GCA_910592215.1 Entrophospora candida
GCTAATTAGTTTGCAAGTATACGAATGACTCAAATTTATGCATCATGAAAGGAATATTACCAATTTGTCTGATCCACGCACTCTACTAATGTCAATATTGTTGCCATCACTATCATCACCTCATTTATCATTAGTACGATACATAAGCCGAAGAAATGAACTTTCGACGAAATGGGTGTCGACGAAATGATTGTCGACGAAATAATTTTCGACGAAGTAAACGGGACCGGATTATAAGGATAAAGATGGTTAAAATACGCATACTTTCCATTTACATTTGAAGATAAATACAAATTGCAGCAACAACTTCTTCAACAAGAAAAGAACTCTTAATTGTCGTTTTTAGCTTTTTATAATCTTAGATCGGAAATCTTCTTATTGGAATGATAGAATTATGTTGCTATTTTTTACAAAAATGCTTGTGTTAAAATTTAATAACAAAGGATTTAGTGCTAATAATAAATAATAACATTAAATCTCATCAAGTAATACATTGTGCTGTCAAAAGAATTATCGCTTTAACTTTTTTATCTATATATTCGAATTAAAAAGCCCACATCTCCGGTTTTCATGAACAAATATCAGCCGTAAATAAACGATAATAATACACAGTGAATCTCGATTTAGCGGATAGTTTGGCAATTAGGGAAAATTTTCCAAAAATCCGTCAAACCGAGATATCCGCTATATCGAGAAGGATTTTAATTAAGGTTTATTATGGAACCGTCATTGTGTAATCTTGTAATTTCTTTAGGTGTAAATGTTTTAATATTGGCACGAGTTTATTCAATTCCTTAATTTTTTAAAATTCAGAAAAAATTTTTCCATACAATTTATTCATATAATAATTATTATTGTTAATAAAACGTCTAATTTTACAATCTATTGGATTTTTTCTCCTACAAACATTAAATACATATTTTGAAAAGAGGGGAAAAAAATTATTATCCCTCCCTAAAAAAACAATTTTACATATTAATATAACAAAACTATGATTATTTTATAATTTATAATGTTCACGATACTGTATAATATCATTTACATAAAAAAAAATTTCGAATATCAAGAACCAGCAGCTATGTAAAAAAATTTTAATTAGATCCAAAAAAAAATTTTTCAAAAAAAGAAAAGAAAAAAACTTACTGTAGAAATAAACATTTTCCCATATAGGTTTATAATCTCTTAAAATACCACCAAATAATGATAGGATCGGTTTATTACCAATGGACTGACAAATTTTATCGATTTTTGGTCTAAATTTTCATTCAATATATTGAAATAAAAAAATCAATTAATTTTCAAAAAAAAATTTTTTTTAATAAATAAATAAATATAATATAAAAAATAAACAACCTTGTGATTTTTTCATAGAAAGGTCCTTTTAAAATATACAAAAATAATTGTTTTATTCTTCTTGTTTCTTCATTCTTTTCTACACTTGTCAATTGATGTGATCCACCAGAGATTTGTTTATGAAAATAATTGGTAAGAACTCTAGTATATATTTCTATGATTATGGATAACAGCCAAGGTTTCCATGATTTATTTCCATATTTTTGAAGAGTAAGAACTATTATAAAAATAAAAATATATAAATGAGAATTAATATGACAATGGAAAATGTCAAAAGAAAGAAGAAAATACCATATATTAAAGGTCTAATAATGTATAACAATTCACTGATGATTCCTAAACCATATAGTTTATGTACTAAATATGATGGTTTCTCAACATCTTCAATTAATAAAGCTTTATTCATCAAATAATTGTTTATATCAGAAGTGTGCAAATAACTATTATTATGAACAATAGTTGAAATATTATCATATCTATTATTAGTATTTCTTCCAATCCAGCCTTCAGATTCTTTTGATTCAATACAATTAAAATCATTAGCAGATTTGTCAATTGGAAAATAAGAGGAGGATGATAGTGATGTGTAATTATTATTATTATTTTTAGTTTCTTCTGGATTGAAAATACGAGGGTCAATTTCTCTTCCAGGTATTGATGGATATACTACTGTACGATTATGAGTTTTGTATAATAATATAATTCTACAAACCACTCTAATTGGGAAAAATAATATATATAATTAATTAATTGCTATTAATATTATTATTTGGAAAACAAAATATATCATACTTTATTGATTCGATGATAGTAATATATTTCCATTTAGCTTCTTTACCCAACTTCTTTTGCATTCCCATTTCCAACAAAACCTCAATATTTTGTAATAATGTTAAAACAAATGAAGAATACTGATATGTTTTTGAAGAATTTAACCAATATCTCGTGTATCTATTGTGTGGTGATGGTTTAGGTTTTTTATAAGGTGGTAGTTTCTCCAATGCTCTAACCAATATTGAATCATGATACAATCCGATTAAACTTAAAGCTGAAAATACTACAAAGATTTTATTTTTGACAGTTAATAATAATTAGTAATGATGATGATAAAGAATAAAACTCAAGATATTTTGTTTCTATCTTATAACATACATGCTTCCGAAGCAAATTCAGCATCAGCAAATCGACCTTTATTTGTTATTTAACAATCAAACAATATATAAATATAGATGTTCTCAATCAACGAAAATAAATAAATAATGCAGATTGAAAATTTTCTTGTAGAAATTATTTTATTACCAGGTAAAACATAAGTTAAAGTTCTTAAAGAACTTTCAATCGAACTTATTTGCGATGCATTAGCTAAAATGAAATTTTCATATTTTTTTAAAAGATTCATAACTATTTATCTATTATTTATTAATCAGAAGCACCCCCAATTCAATTATTTTGACTAATCCCCATTTTGACATTGATCTTCATAACGCAAATTTTTATTGTTTAGAAGAAAAAAACCTAGTGAAAAGGACCATAACGTAAAAGCAACTTTGAGTTAATGTCACTATTATATACAACTCTTCACTTGGATTAGAAATCATACCTACTTTGCATAACATAGTTAAAAATCTTTTTATAGATCTGTGTTACACGCATTCAAAAAAATTGACAACTTATACGTGGAGAGTAATTGTAAAATTGAAAAAGTACCACTTAGAAAAGTGGTTCTGCCCATTAAATAACACCACTTCAAATTTGCACAAGTTTTTTATTACTATTGTTTATTTCTGATCACTGCTGAGTTTTGACTTTTATTAGTAATGGTGTTTGCTCTAAATTTTGTATATTTCGGTTAGACAAAATCAATATAAGGATTGCCAAATTCAAAATGCCAAAATGGCTTTTCATAATAACTGGAATTAATTTTAATAGTGTCCAAAATTAAGGTCCCTAACAGGTCGGGTTCAGGCTTGGTCCGAATGTTTTAAAGGCAAACCCGAGACCGACTCGAACCCGGCCCGAAATTTTCGGGTTGATTTCGGGTTAATAAGAAAATTTTGTGATTTACATAAATTCAAATAATAATAATTAATTAAATATAAAAGGCGAAACAGTTACAATGGTTTAAAGGCTGCAATTTGTGCCATGCATGACGCAAAACATAATTCATGATGCAAAAGATGTAGAGCTCAATTTGTAACGCAAGACGTAACTCAAGGCAATTCGTGACGCAAGACATAATTCAAGACAATTCATGAAATAATACATAATTAAAGACACAAGGCTAGTGGGTGATGGCCAGAACTAATCGTTAAGGCCTAATTTTGCGGCGAAGTTGGCGAAACCTAAACTGCAGATGAAAAGCAAGCGGTCAATTAAACTCTACTGCTTAATTTCAGACCACAAAAGTGTTTTAATTAAACAAAAAAAAAAGAATTGGTTTGTTTTATTATTACAAAACGAATTGGGTTAAAAAATGACATTATTTTATGATAATCTTTTTTAATAAATATATAACTAGAAAAGTATCAGCCAGATTGAAATTGAATAAAACCAGTACAACCAAGTCAATGCCAAAGTGAAAACAAGATTTTAAGCTTGGCATGAATTTATATCTTTGGATTGATTACAGGAATAAAATAAGTTTATTTTGTATCACTAAAATTTAGTCCTCTGAAATTTCTTGTCTCTCTATTTTTATTAATTATAATATAAAATTATTTTATAATAAAATGAAATTGATAGAGGGAGTATATATATATATAAATTGTAGCTTTCATATTTATAATCTAAATTATTAATAATAATAATATAGCTAATGATGATGATAATAAAATCCTTACTATCATCAGATCTAAATTATAAAAAAATTTCTATCGGCACAAAAAATATAACCATCCACCAGGCAAAGATTTAATACCAAGCACAATGTACAAATTCACAAGTTTAAAATAGTGAAAGCAAAAAATGACCAAATGAAAAATAACTACACAACAATTAAAATTCCTATAAAATAATAAAAATAATTTTAAATATATTATTATTTAATAAAATTAATTAAAAAAAAAAATACTCACCCAATCCGCATCTACATCCAATGCCCACCAGAACTTTTCACAGAGGGTCTTGTTGAAAATTTTAGTGATCGGCACATCATATTTTTTGCACCATGCAACAGAGATCCGTGGGTCTATGTAATGGATTTTTGATGTGCCTAATGCAATTGTCTTGTTGTCCTCTTTATCTTGTTTTGATAACTTGGTGGTTTTAATACATTCTGTCAATTGCTCTATTTGGATCCGGAGTTTTTCAATTGTTTGTCCTTTTCTCGGATTGACCTTTCCAGATTTTCGTTCATTCTTCAACACCTTCTCTTTTTCATCAATGTTTTTTAATAATTGTTTAAGATTCTCATTGGGTTTAGGTGACTTTCCTTCTCTTGTAAGCTTTTCATTATCTCTTTCAAATTTTTTTACAACTGCCAAACGTTCCCTTTCCATCAATTGCTTCTCATGCTCAATTATCCATTCCTCTTCCATGTCTGATTCTGGTTCAAATAGTTGAGGCTCTTTCTCTTTTAATCTGGGCTCAAGATTCAACAATTCCATTTTACATCTATTTCTTTGGTATTTCAAAGCATGAACCTAACATATTAAAGAATACATACATGTGAATTTATTTAAGAAATTAACAATAATTATGATAAAAAAAAAATTACCCTATCATTGATTCTATTGATTTTATTATCATGATCTTTTCTGACAGAATGTTGATGGTTACATAAAATAGCAACCTGTCTGTTTGCTTTATTATATGCTGCTATTTTTCTCTGTTACAGTAGTAGCATTCCCCATCCCTTTCTTTAGCTCAATTTGGAAGGTATGAGATGCATTGTATGTATGAAATACTTTGATGGTTAGTCCTTTCATGTATTCAGACAAATATTTATTCAAATCTTGAGTCTAAATGAATTTTTAAAGAAAATTTGAATTTATTAATAGAACAAACACAAACGCACACACATATATGTGACTGTAGTGGACACTCGTTTTATCGCTCGTGACAAAATCGATTGTCGATCTTTTTTATATTGTGAAACTTGCTATTTCAATAGAAAAAAGTCGCGTGATTGCGCACAAAACCCATTTTATGAAAAAAAATTTTTTTTTAATAGATATATCGCTTTGATCAATTTGATCAATTTGATTTCAATAGGTTACCTTAGAAGCAAAAGTTTAAGGCTTCTATTATTATTTTTTTTAAATATGAATGATAACATTTTCCTTTATTAATTATTAATTATACTTGCAGGTAAAGAATTCTCATTATTATATATTTGATTAACTTATAACTCATATTCAACTTTTTCCAATAGTACAAAGATCATATAATAGGTTATATCTTGATTTACTTACACTCATAAAACATGCTTAGACACTATTACTAATTATTTTAATGATTAGAAACCAATTATCATTTAATCTGCAATAGGGAAATTTTATATACAGAAAATTAAAAAGTATCACAACTTTGCATAGATTCCAAAGACGTATCTGACTGAACAAAGTGGATTTATAGTCGATGTATTGATTACATTAAAAAAACTAAAAAAATCAACAAGTAGTTTTATCGTAAGTATTCCTCTTTTTCTCTATAATGTTTGAATGTTTTTGGAAATGATGATAATTTCAAATAAAACTAGTTTCGCAAAATTAAAACTGAAAAAGATTAAATCTTTTGAGGAATCCTCCTTTGGCTGTCTGACCAAAAAAAAAAATTTTTTTTTTCTTTAATTAATTAATAAGTTGAATCTATCTCTCTGATTTTTTGATAATTATGATATTTTGTTTTATATTCTTATAGGAATAAAAACACTCACCTATTCAAAATGAAGCAAGTCAAAATATTGTTACTTAATTGGAATGAAGACAACAATAACAAAAAGAAACTGATTGGTAGTAATTGTGGTGGTATTTTAATTGCTATTAGCAGTTCAGTTATTATTATATATAAATTAATAAATGTTTATTATATAAATCTAGTTTAAAAACCTGATGGAGTCTTGTGTCATCTTTAACAACAACGATAAATACTTCAAGATGTTTTTTGTTCAATTTATTTTTAATACCCAATTCCAAGAGTAGGGAACGAAAAAATTATGAATAGGAAGGAAATTCTTGTAGAATAATTCAAATAACAATAAAAAACTTTTTATCAATATTAATATATAGGAAAAAACCAATATGATTTACATCTGTTATTATTTACATAAAAAATCAAACTGCAGATATCTGTATCAGTAATTTAATTAAGAAAATGCTTACTTCTACCAGCGAATTCTTTTGTGAATTGTTTATTAGACTTACATTTTCATTACATTATAAACCACCTTTATAACAAAACCAAATTATCAATGAATTAATTGAATAGAGCCCAGAAACCCAAAGTCAAGCAGGCTTGCTAGTGATAAAAAAAAATGGAGGATGTTGAAGAGTTGTAGAAAAGGTTGGTAAGAAAAAAAAAAGCTGAGCAGGTCTCAGATTTACAAAATTGGAATTTGTGGGTTGTTTGGAGAAGAAAATAGGGTTGCTTCCCACCATAAAAAAAACTTTTATCAACCAAAAACCAAACCTAGAAAAATAGCCATAGAAGCAATTTAGGGAGTAATGAAAATGAAGATGTGATGGTGATAAAGAAGACGTAATTTTAATAATATTATGATAATGATATAGTTTTGCACTAAGAATAGTAATCGGCTTCACCCAAGTAATAATGAAATTTTAAAGAAAGAGAGAGAGAGAAAATAAATGATTTTCAGTTCCAAATTACAATTGCAATTGCAAGTTGTAGAGCATGGTTGGTATTTGGCCAAGAATTCTTTGTCAATGACTAAATGCCAACCATGTTCTAGAGTTCTTAAAAACCATTCCCAAAAAAATAAAATGAATCTGACATATTGAGCTTAGATTTAATAGAACTATCCTTTCCACGCACATGCAAGTACTTTCGTATTTCCCTGGTTAGAAATCCAAGGCAGCTGTGTATTTTCTTTTCAGGTAGGTGGCCTTGTAGTGCAGCTTTAATAGGTTCATACCTTCATGGTTGTTGCTCCAATTAATTTCATTAGTATATAAATAATAGCAATAATTGTAATTAAGAATCGAGTCGAATTTTAAAGCGGTTAGATTCGATTTGAATCAAACCGGATTTTAAGATTATAATAATAAGGCAAATGTAGTCAAACAAACGCGGGAAAAAGCCACTTTCCCATATTAATACTAATACATTAAAAATAAATCATTTTTCCGTGTTAGTATACTTTTTAATACTAATACTAATACTAATTAGTATGTATTCAGTGATGGTTAACTGTTGTAAAAATGTTATGTAACAACTATATTGTTATATTGTTATAAAAAATTTATAACAGTCAAACACCCGTCACTAGTTCTGTCTGGTTGGTGGATATACTTTTTTAAATTAAGTGTCGATATTACCTTTATGCTCACAAGTAATTGATGCATTGTCAATGTGGCATCAATAAATCAGACTGAGCATTAAAATACTTCAGTTGTTAGGTATATATATCTATAAAGCCTTATTGTATAAAATATTTATAATGATTTTTTTTTGTTGAAAAATTCTACTGTCATTATAATGATAGAAAGATATAGGAGACAACACAAATACCTCATATTATTAATATCTATACCTTTGGATTAATTACTCCAATAGGCTATTGAATGCTAAATTCGAATCCCTGCAATACCTTTTAGCATCGTATTCGTTTTGCTGCAAGCATGCCCCATATTAACCTAAAACGTTAGAGCTATAATTAATGAAAATATTAGAGACTATATTTAATTAATATTAATATTAATATTAACGAATAATGCTTTATTTTTTTAATCCAACATCATTAAAAAAAAAAAAAGGGATAAATTTATTAGAAATTAAAATTAAAATTAATAAATAAATATTCTATGTAAATTATTTTCTATTATTATTATTATTATTATATGTTGTAAAAAAAATTACTATCATAAATCGTTTTTTTACTTAAATCATAATTATGTTTTTCAATTGCCATCTTGTAAATTTTTGTGTATTGATCAACAGGTCCATCATGTCTATTCCAACCTAAATTTAAAGCGTCTTTAATCAGTTTTCTCAAAAATATTTCTTTACTTCTAATATCATTTGACAATTCCTTTATATCATTGATTGCTGTACTTAATGCTAATCTCATTTCCTCAACTGAAAAATCAAACCAATCACCTTCATACAAATTGAATAAATATGAATTATAATTGAACTTTAGGTCATTTGACGGTGATGGTTGTTTTGATGGTTTTTGTGGTGGCGAGGATGAAGAAGATGAAGATGTTGGCAGTATAGTGTCTGTTTTATTTCTCAAAAATTCTTTTAATCCACCAACACCTGTACTAACTACAGGAGTTCCAAACAATAATCCTTCTGCTGCCACTAATCCAAAACTTTCTGTTATGCTAGGTACAAATAATATATCAGCAGCAGCTCTATACAAAACATCCCAATTATTTTGAAATTCAAGTTCACTAATAACTACAACATCATCTGGATACTCTTTACTTATGCTAACAATCTTTTCCACTGGAAAACTATTAGGTTGTCCCATTATTATAAATTTGGCATCTAATTGTGAAATGATTTGAGCAGCTTCATGGAAATATCGAACACCTTTATTGTATTGGAATCTGCCAACAAACAATACGATCACACGGTCCAGGTCTTTTTCTTTAAGGAGACCTTCTTTAACCAAATGTCTTTTAGCATTAATTTTTGAAGAAGTCACCAGATCATTATAGTAGTGCTCAAAATTACTAGGAATAAGAACATTCGGGTTGAATGAATTAATGTTTCTTGGAAAGTTCGAATTGGCTTCAATTAATAATGTGTCATTAAATGGATTTAAAGTTATTATATCAATACCATTAGTTATACCAATCCAATTTCCTGTTCTGGCACGTTCCAATATGCTAGGCATAATCAATTCTTTAAGATAGAAATCCATTGGCCCTTCCACCATTTCTTTTGCCATAGTATATGAGACAAATGTGACATAATCTGCTTGATCGATTGCTAATGATGATGTATACATTCTTTGTCCATGAAAATAAGTTGGTTTTTCGGCTGTATAATTTTTCAAATCCATAAACTTTAAAATATTTATAATCTCGTTTGAATATAATTGTTCCTCCAAATAATCATGCAAAGTGTAAACAATAGCAGGTGGTGGTTTGCTAAATCTATTATCTACTTTAATTAAATCATTAAAAAATTCTATTACCAATGCATTTGTAGCACCATGAATATGCACAATATCAATACCCCGTTCTTCTTCAATTGCAAATAAAGGAGTGTCAATGTCATTATTCATATAAGCTATTAATTCAGCTACACCTTTACAAAAATATAAATCACTCCATTCTTGAGGTAATTCAGATGGTGTTGAATATATATCAGTTACTCCACCAGATTTAAAAGCAAAATTAAAAGGTTTCATTTTTTTACCAGGGCCAATTGCAAAAACGGTTACAGCTCTTGATGATGATCCAGGTGGTGATGTATGTGATTGGTCATCACTCAATGCATCATCATCAGTTATATTCCAAAAAAATCTGTGTACCATGAAAATCACCTGATGCCAATTACCATGTTTATTACGAATGTCAATTGACATTTGAGCAAATTTGCGAAATGGATAGTGTGGCTTCATAAAAGAATAGAAAGGCATTATCACATTCACATCCAATCTACTATTGGCAGATTGAGCCTTTGCTAATCCTGTAACTACATGACCTAACCCGCTCATTGATGCTAATCCAAACTCTTTTGTAACATGAAAAATCTTTGTAGCTTTATTTAATTCCGTTGTTGCGTTAGAAGGTATTCCAATGTATTTTACTGGTTGGTAATTTTGTTTTTCTTTTTACATCATATCATTATTGTTTTATAATTATTTTAAATTGGGTGAAATGAAACTGTGTTAAATTAAATTATAATTTGAACAAAGAAAATTTAAATCGCCAAATTCAACACATACCTACCTACCTATTTGGAGATGATTATTTCTTGAAGACAGTAAGAAATCCGAAAACGTTAAAAGGCCTTGAAATAAAGCTAAAACAATCACTGCCACTATTAAACAAGATATATATCTCCAACGTTTTCTTTCTAAAAATGGTCTAATCAATGAAGTGTAATTCAATCTACTATGCTTTGCCTTTATGGATTGATGAGGATTATCGTTTATTTCATATGAAATTTTAGCTTCTAAATTCCCTAAAAGTTGATCAGGCAACATATTAGTATGATTGTTATTATTACTGATAGTAGTGATTTCTGTTTGTGAATTAGGTGATTTTGTTTAATAGACGAAATTGATTTATTTTTTACAAATAAAGTAAAATTTTGAATTAAAGGGTCTCACGAATTAATTAAATGTTGATCTTAACAAATTAAGTAAATACGGACCCGAAAATTCAGATACCACTAATACTAAGTTTGCGGTAATAATGTATTTGATGGACAATTCATTAATTCATTATTCGTACATTTATAGCAAACAGGGAAAAAATCAATTAACGGTTTTGTACCACATAAACATGCAGTTCAAAATGGTTTTAAGAACGTTTATAACTTTGGAAGCAAAAAAACTACAAAAAAGATTAAAAATGTTTGGAACCTTGTCTACAATGTAACAATGTTGCCTTTTAATTTTGTATTAGTAGGTATCTAGAGTTTATGACAAAAATTACATTTGCAATATAAAATTACATCAATTTTAAATAAATGTTTTTAAAATATAGTTCTGTTACATTGTAGAGAGATGTTCTGCGAGCTCAAAAAAATTTTCAGAATTAAAAATTCTCATCTGTATGATGAGTTATAGTAGTTTATACAATGCGATTCTCTTTAATTAATTAAAACAAATTGATTTAACATCAAAATTTTAAATCATTTATACGTAACTTTGTAAACAAAATAGCCGGGGAAAAAATTAAAAAGTTATTTTTAACTATTAGAAGCCTTGTTTATAGTATAACAGAGCTGTTACAAAAAATTATATTTGAAATATGAAACACATCAATGTTAATAAATATTTTCAAAATATGACTCTGTTACATTGTGGAGAGATGTTCTGGAAGTTCAAACCATTTTTCAGAATTAATAAATTCTCGTTGTATGATGAGTTATAACAATTTATGCAAAGGCAATTTTCTTTAAATAAATTGATTTTAACAATTGGAATCTTAAAACGCTTATAACTTTGGAAGCAAAATAGCTAGAAAAAAAAATCTAAAAGTGTTTTTAATTACCGAGAACCTTGTCAGGAACGTAACGATGCTGTTTTTTGTTTATTATGTATGATCTTTTAAATTTGCATTAGTAGGTATCTAGAATTTGTGCCGAAAATTGCATTTTCAATATGAAAGTACATCAAATATTGATAAATATGGCTCTGTTACATTGTAGATGCATATTCTGCAAGCTCAAAATATTTTTCAGAATTAAAAAAATCTCATCTGTATGATGAATTATAACAGTTTACGTTTTCTTTAATTAATTAATAGCAGATAGCAGTGAAAATGATCGATAAAAATCTGTTTTACTATTTCATTATACTTATATATATATATATCTAACCTCCCAGTGAATCTCGTTAGTATCAAGCATAGTAACAAGGGATATTGTCTAAAATTGGGATTCCTGCTTCAAACAATGGTTTAATTGATATATATACTGTTCATTACACCTATCTACTAATTGCATTAGCATAGTGGACATTTGATTTCATTGGCTAAATTTTGTGACGATCTCCTTTCCAGATATCACGCAAAAATTAAGATCGTTACGCGACTTTTTTCTATTCTAAATGGCAAGTTCCACAATATAAAAAATATTGATGATCGATTTTGTCACAAGTGATAAAACGAATGTCCACTATGCTGATTGGCCGTAACTCTCAACAGCCTAGAATGAAATTTATTTTTGAACTTATTATCAGTCATTCAATATAACCGTTACATGCTTCAAAAAAAATTTTTTTAGCGAGTAATCTTATGAACTACAATTTAGAATTTATTTTGCAATGATGTTCATGCTCGATGTTTTTTTTCCATGTGAAAGGGTACAATAGAATTATTATTGATTGATGTTTATTTTCTGAAATTTATCTAAAATAATAAATAAAATAATAAATAATGCACAATAACAATTACCTTGACAAATATCACAAGTTAATAAATTATTTAATGAAAATTTGTATTTTACTGAATAAACAAATTTTTATAATAAAATAATAAAATAATAAATGTGTATATCTGAATAAATGTATTTCAACATACCGTTCGTTCTCTATTACTATTACTATTACTATAATAGTAACGGATCTCTCTATAACGGATATTGCTCTATAATAATAATAATAATAATAATAAGAGACCGAGAAAATTTAAGCACAATTTATGTTTCATATATAATAATAAATCATTACTATTACTGTCTGTAACGGATTCTCTCATTTTTTCGTAATCGTTATAGAGTGCGAACTGTACAATTTCTAAAACTTTACTTCTGTACCTGTGGATCTTATTTTCACCAATATGTAGAGAACATATATTACGTAAAAAAAAGTGACACCTATAATATTTTTTTTTTTGCTTCTCGCACCCTTATTTTTTTTACTTTAAATTGAATTGTTACGCGTATGTTCATGACTGTTACGCGATCAATTCTCAATATCAAAATGTAAAATTCGTTGTAACGCGAATTTAATTATAATTAGTTGAAACGAGGTTTTCATATGACTTTCGAATAAAGAAATAATAACGGCCAACAAGTTTCAACTTGACCCAAATCAAATCACAAACTAAAAGCCATTCGCCGCACTTCACTTGATTTATATTAAAATCTATTTCGTTTGCCATTAACTATAAACACTCTCAAATAGTTGGTGACAGTATATTAATCCTTATTCTATTTTTAACTAGAGAAATTAATTGATCCAAATGATAGGGTTCTTTCAGATCATACAATCTTGCAACGACAAAAAGGATTATCTTTTTTATGTTACTTTCTTTCAGAAATTGGAATAAACACGAAAGAGGATATTACAATGTTTTTAGATCAATCAGGTACTTCAAACAAAGCTATAGATATATTCTCTAAACATGCAATTATGTTCAACATCAAGTGGAACCCGGCATGAAATGAATGCCATATCTTTGATTCGTAAAGAAAATGCTGCTGAAAAGAGCCATCAAAACGTCAGGAAAATCCAGTAATTTCAAACATTGATTATTATCATAATATTCATAGCTTACATATACCAACAACAACTTCTATAAGTGCTGTTGCTCACATGACAATTATCCTTGCTATTCCCATATCTCAAACAAGTGCAATTCCATAAAAGCTGTGTCTGAAACAATAACCACCATAGTATACACACAATCCACCGCTTGTTGATAAGGATTTATTATTGATTCATGGATTTCAGCACAATTTTCCGGAAAATCCTTTACAATTTCAGTCGACTACCATTCATTGAGGCATTTTCCTTACATTACCATGAACCCTTGGTAGAAGACCATTATTTGCTAAGCGATTTCTAATATTTTCAAAGAAATCCCGGCCAACTCTTAGCATAGCGGGATAGGTCTTTTGGCAAAGTAGAAGGTTCTTTTGTTTTCTTTTTAAGACGTCTGCTAGTGCTCAATTCATTACTTTGAGTTGAGCCATCAAAGATATGTCTTGTTCAGACTTGGAAAGAGCTTGAAAGGCCTCATGTAATTCGGCAAAATTATTTTTGGGAACCATTGGTGAACAATCACAATTGCCTCTAAAAAATCAATTGCTTTTTGACATTCATTAAAGTCATTATATTTATTGCTTTAATACACCTAATAACCCTATATTCCTGTAATCCAACAGTCTACGCTTGTCTTTCGATACAATTTTTTAAACTACCATCATATTTGAATTTGGTATGTCCTGGAATCATAAAATTTAATTCAACACTTTCATAATAATACAAATTACCAAATATAAATAAAATCAAATAGTTGTACCATTTTTACTTTATCCACAAGTAATCTTCAGATGTTTCTCTCCTTTTAATTCCATCACCCAATGTGCCATCGGAACCTTTCCCAATAAGTTCATTTTCACTAAGAGCATATAGCATCATACTTTAATAATAGTTCCAAATTGCTATCTTCTCTCAGGTAAGTAAGAAAGTCTCCGAGTTGATTTACAGCTCTTTCTGCTGGTAAGGATATAAGTGATCGAGTTAATTGATTTACTGCATAATTCAAGAGAAATTTCTTTGCTGCAGTAGCAAAATTTTTATCAATTGCCATTTTTGTTTTTCATCGAAGCATTAAACCCAACTAATTCCCAAGTCATATTAAGGTATATTTTTTGACAAAGAGATGTATTGTAATTCCAGCAGTAAAAGGATCTCTTATTGACATGAGTTTTCTTTTTGAGGTGCTGACACTTATTGATCCCACCATCCATTTCTATGAGCTAGACCACCAAAAATATGTCTTGTCCTGGTTTGGAAGAGCTTGAACACAATTCAGCAAACTCTCTTTGCCTTAAAGACATTTTTTATTTATTTATTATTAAAAAGAAATCAAAAAAATTTGATCAAGTAATTCTGAATTACACAATTTCATGACCATTATTATTATTATTATTATTATTATTATTATTATTATTATTATTAAAAATATATAAACTATCAAATATCTACAAAAAATCTAATTATATTCATATTTTTTAATAGTGAATAATAGGCTTAATAGCATATGTTGGTGTAAAAAGATATCTAGTAGTTGCATTATTTTTATCTGTCCCATTTGTTGTTGGAATTGATGATGTTGATGTCATTTGAACATCCTCTTTATCTGGGAGAAAGAAATTTGAGAAAAGAGTGAGAAAATTGGAAAGAATTCAAGAAATTATAAAGAATTTAAATAACAATAATACCTATTATTACTAGTGAATGATCATTTTTGTCATCTTCATTTCTATTTTTTCTATTTATAGCTTGTTCATTTAATAATGTTTTCAATTGATTGAATTCTGTTATTGTCATTGTATTATTATTATTATTTATATTTATACTATTTATATTTGCTTCAAGAATAAAATTATCTAAAAGAATATGACAGATTTCTAAATAATAAATAAATAAACCTTAATAAAATATATAATGTGGCAATTATTTCTTAAGAGTAAATAAATCATCAAACATTAATTTTCTTTCAATTCAACCCATTGATTAGTTAATTAATTACCTTCAATATCTTCAATTCTACATAAAAATAATTCATACCATTCGTATTCACAAGTTGTATCATTACTATTTATAGAAGAAGGAGTTGGTGGAAAATCGTTTAGTTGTAATAATTTAATTGCTAAATAAATTGATGCAACTGCCAAAGTATGCGGAGGAAATCTAAGACATACAGTTGTTTTATAACTGAATGAATGAAAATAAATATATGTATATGTATGTGTGTATTAGTGTTGGTCGCCAAAACTATTTTGAAGAGGCGAAAGTCAAAACTAAGATTAAAAGGTTATATGTCAAAATTAAATCAAAAGTCAAAAAAATCAAAATCAGTTTCAACTTATGCGAAACCTTTTTGACTTTCGCACAGTTGCGAAACTCTATAGTTTTGGAAACCAACATTAATGTGTATATATATAAAATAGATGTAAATTTCGTAAATAAAGTATACCATTCATTAACTATTTGATAAGATTTAAATGCCAAAGATTTATCACCGCCTAATTTCTTTACAAATTTCATTAAAAATTTATGTGGATGGAGAAATTTAAATTCATAACAAGTTATTTCTAATATTGTTTGTTCTAATGTAAGTACTCTTCTTTTCTGTTCTTCTAAAATCTAATCAATCAATTAATTAATTTTTTATTAAAAAAATTTCTTATAAAAAATCAGTACAATTTTTCAATGTAAAATAATAATACCTGACTTTCAGTATTAATTTCAGGTCCTTCTGGACATAGAACATAGTAAGCTGCTATAAGAATATCTTTTAATTTTTTGTATGTTTCTTCTATTTTTGTCGCTACAAATAAACACGTTATACTAACATCCTATTAATATTATTATTTTACATTAATAATAAATAAATTAATTAATAAAATATATATAAAAATTTGTAAATAATCATGTTTTATTATTATTGTAATTACAGCTGTTATATTGTTTGAAGATGTAGCCTTTTCAATTGAATTTTCTGTATAATAACGATGATAAAGTAATTGTGCTGTACATATTGTATACTGTGGACTATATATATATACACATATGCATATATTAATTAGTAAAGAATAAATTTTTAAAGGAAAAAATTGAACAGTATTCGTTAAAAAAACAACTTACAAACCAAGTTTATTAGCTACTGCTGTAATAAATTTACACCATTGAAGTCTAATTTTATTTTCTTCCATTTTATTAATTTTTTTTGATCTGAATAATAATAATACAAAATGATCAACGTCGTTTTATGCAGATCTGCTCGAGCTTTATTTATGCAATTGTCATATTGAAACAAAGAATGTCTAGAACTCAGAGTTCTTCCAATGTAAACTCTAAAATTTTCTTTACTTTATCAATTGTTACATTTATTTCTCCATTAGTTGTTAAAAATATAATCTAAAGGAGTTATTCAACAGCTCATTCATCAGAATAATGCTATTTCATTTGATCTTAAATAAAACATCTTAATAATATTATGTAATTATATTCCTATAATTGTTTGCCATATATTAAGTATCCAAAATAATTATGAATATCCAAATAGTTATGAGTACCCAAAAATAATTACAAGTGTCCAAAAAAAATAATTACAAATATCCAAAATAATTATGAAATAAATTATATAAGTATATTCAAATAAATAAATATCCTTGGATAAATTGATTTTTGAATATTGTAAAAAATTTGATTTTTGGTTAGGAACACTGCTGCAGAATGAAGTGTAATTGCATATAATTTTAATGTCACTTCTTGTAAATTCCACCATGTATATGATGAAATGTATATTGTTTAAATGAAAACATGGAGCAGAACTTGTTGTGCCTCTTTAGGTATTTATGCTATAGAAAATTGATGATAAATATTAATGATTGGTATCTTTTTTTGCTTTTCATATAATCATAATATTAAGTATAATTATAAGATGTCAAGGCAGCATGACTGTTACAGACAATATATAATGTTTTGATTACCGAAAATTGGTAGTTGTTCAAGGCACATATACTACCTTGAACACTACACAGTCATTCTCTTACATTCCTTGTGTACAAGGCTAATCTGACCTGGTTCTTCAATGATACAATGATGCAATTAAATTCCAGGGGAGGGTAGTGTGACCCTGGAATTTATCAAAGCTACATCAATGTCAAGGACACTTTTGCAAATCTTAGATTTCCCTCACAGCACCTGACTTGATGTTTATCAGGATGGCATGTTGGCTGAAAAGTTGTTTGCAACAATCCTACTTCTAAGATAAATATGGTTAGTTCTGCAACAAACAAATTGCAATTCTGTTGACGAATTGTAGTTCAATGTGAGCATATAGATCCATCAAAGCAATGAAAAACTGCAACTTGTTGCAAGCTCAATGAGGAATTTGCAATACAGAGTGGGTTGGGACTTGAATCTCTTAAAGGGCCAATAAGAGGAAAAGTCATAAAATGGGTTATGTTTTTTATAAATTAATCATTTCCCTAAATTTTTGCTTCTTGGTAATTATTTTTTATTTGATTAATCAGGTTTTGTTGTTTTTTAAATGTGGGTGAAGGACCTAGGGTTTTGCCCAATCAGTTTCCTGCCCTAGAATGAAACTTTTGTTTGTGAGTGGGTGTACCTAGAATTGTTCTTCGAATTGAAGCATTAGTTTGGAAGAATTTGATGCACGGTTAACAAATTTACCAAGTGGGATAACAATTCGGCACTATGTGCCTCATCCTCGATCAGTATTCGAATTTATTCAAAACCGGATCACATATTAATATACTATTTCGGCATTATGTGCAATCGAATGTGACACATAAAGCCAAATACAGATGGCAAATTCGGCACTTTGTGTCTCAATCCCGAATTGAATGAATTGCGAAAGCAAAATTGATGTATGTTTTTTGGTCAGCAAATGGGAAGAAATGATATTTATAGTCGATCGTGAACATTTGTTGACGATAGTCACGTTTGTTACATAACGGAGTCAGAAACCGGGATATGAAAACATATCTCCGCCTCAAAAATTCCGCAAGTGTCATGATGACACTGTCATCATCGAGAGACCTCTGACAAACACATTCAAATGTGGCCAATATATGATAGTTCGCGTGTGGCCAATTCTCGTCATCAGACCACATAGTAGATATATAGTCTAGATAAGTAGACACAATCTAATAGATTGTGTATCTACTCCAGCAACAATACAGTTTAGCCAAGTGAAATATTCCAAGTCTTATATTTTAGTATTCCACTAATTATAATTTTAAATAGTGTTTTTGGTAGATTTTTGAAAAAAGGATGGGTATTAAAAGAAATCAAACATTTGGAAACAAAGGAGGTAAGCAAAATTCTGTAAAAAAATAATTACCATTCACAAGAGTTTTTTTCATGCAGGTAATGTTAATAAAAGTGATCACTATAGTGTTCAAAGTATGTATTTGAATTATTGAAAATGGATAAAAGTGAAATAAATCAAGTGTCAATTCCAAAGTAGAACTATATAGATTACTTATTATTCTGCAGCACGCAAAATTGAAACATCAAGAAATGCTATAAATTCAGTGATTTCTAATAATAATAATAATAATGTAATAAATAACTCATAAATGGGTTTTTAAATTTTATTTGAAATAAATTATATTTTACATTTTCACTTTGCTCTATTTGTCTAATAATTCTTTTGTAATCCTAGAATTTCCTATGTTTCTTTCTAATTCTTTTTCTGCCTTTGTCAGTTCTTTTTCTAATCTTTCATATAAAAGTAATGAAAATTGGTATTGAACCAATAATATAGAACTTATTAATTCTAAAAGAAGTTTAAAAAACACTTAATCTCTAAAGGGATTTAGAAATTTTTGAAAACAAATGTATTTATTAATTTATATATGTAATATACCAGAATCGACAACTATTAAAGAGTAACTATTTATTTTAATATAAAAGAAAAAATAATTTTTACATTTGAAAAACTTAGTTTCTTCTATCGAGAGATGGTATGAGATCCACCACCACCACCACCAGTAGTAGGCTGTTGAGCCTCTCTTCTAGCGGCATCTTGTAATAATGATGTGTCAACAGTACTGGCAGGCAGTTGGACATATCTTACAACAGATCCACGTATAAAGCAATTCTTTACTGCCATCTTAAAATGTTAGAAATCAGAAATTACCAATTAAACAACGAAAGATATATGTGTATAGAAGAGATCTAGTTCATCCAAGGCGAATATAAATACCATATGAGGATATTTTGCATCATCAACTACTCGTATATTATCCAATTTGATATTGAGAAATTGATCAACCGAGCTTAAGATGCCAGTAATGGCTAAATCGTTTTTTAATTCTACAATCACCTGGTGACCTATTAAAGTCTTGAAAAATGAATAGAAAAGCTACTTTTTGGTTAGAAGAGATGAAAAGAAAATTTTTTTTATGTTAAAGGAAATGAAATTTCTTACCATTTATTTTTACAAAAAAGATCATGTAAAAATATTTTTCTTTTTAAAAAAATATACAGAACAAACAGGGGATGATGATTTTTTGTGTTTCACAAAATTATGTAAATCACAAAAATTTTCTTAACCCATTTGTATCATTATAAAAAAAGGCACTTAACTTTTATAGTGAAACTATCATTTATATGTAAATGATAATTACTAGGTAAACTTGCTAATATTACGATAGACGAAGCTTTTCTTTTTATAATACAATAATCGTCAAGATATGTTATATTTTAACAAAAAAATGCTAAATTTCACATACAATAAGAATTGTGTCATATTTAATAAAATTTAATACCACAATTCTCTTATATAGTGCAAAGTCACTTATTACCGCACTTTTTATTGAGAGGGTAGATCCTTCAAATACTCCAAATATGGAAATGCAATACCCCAAAATAAATCGTGTTTTTGAAGCCAGGACCTTCCTCTACAAAGTTACGATTTCATCTTATAGATATGTCATGTTGTTGTGGAGGACTTGAGCCTCGAAAGTTGCGCGAGTTTACCAAATTTACCATGTTTAGCCCTAAAATTGACGTGTTACATACAAAAAAGGTATTATCAAAAATAGACGAATTGAAACAAAACAAAAATTTCAATCTTTTTGTTACGTGAATTTTCCAGACGAATGGAAAGAAAATTTATTCTTTATATATATAAAAAAAATACAACAAACAGCTAAGTTCATTTATTTCAAATTTAATCAAATTTAATAGATAGACTATTGCATTGATCAAAGAAATGCACAAAACATATACTTGCTATCTCCCACCTAGCATCAAAAATATACTTCATGGAGATACATTCATTTCATTTCTATTAATGTCATTTGTAAATTTTAACTAATGTCGCCGATTAAATTTGGGAGAGCGTATTTTAATTGGTGATAACAATTATTTTTGTTTCGTATGGATCAGAATGAATAGGGATCAACGAATTGATTTTGTTATTAGCGAATAATTTTGTGTAAAGAAGATAAAAGTTTTTAAATAAATTATTACTATTTTTTTTATTTAGTCGAAACTAATTAACTTATTATCAAGTTACTTTTAAATCAAGTTCTTTATATACATGTTCTTTACATATCAGCCCGAATTGGGCGAATCTTCCCACTTTGTACTTGGGCGATTCCTCCCGGTCTGGGATAATCGTCATTAATCTCTACTAAATAAAGTTAAATAAATAATTATACACGTTATTAATAAATAAATAGAATTAATAAAAATAAAAATAATAAAAATGAAAATAATAAAAATAATAATAGATTAAATAATAATAAAAATAAAAATAAAAATAGAAATAAAAATAAAATTTAAATTGTCCCGGAATCAGTGTTTAATATTAACAGTCGCAGGACATTGCGGATCTACAGGGGGCCAAGTGTCACTCATATATAAAATTAATGATCTTTGTGCATAATTTTATATGTAAAATTGAAGAAAAAAATCACTCTGGTATACACAAACCTATCCAATTTAACCAAGATTGTTCCTTGAATTATAAAAAATCAAAATATATGGAAATCCTTTTATTCTGGCATATTTTTTGCCAGGGTAAACAAATAAGACTCAAAGAAAATCTTAATGTGAAATTGGTCTACCAGCTCTATAAGTTCTATAATATAATAAGAAATTTGTATATGCGCAATTCAATCTTTGGACTTTTTTTTTTACATAATAATAATTAATGCAATAGTAAGTTCTAATTAAATATTTATTTTAGAATTTGTTTATAGAAAGGTATTAATTTTTTTTTTTTATAATGAAGCATTTTACCCAAATTGACATAATAATATATATATATCACTGGATGAATTAAAAAGCAAATTTATTAACTTGGTGATATTTATTTAATATTTTCAAACAAAAATGAATTCATGTAATGGACTTCTTTCAAGATGGCTATTAACAAAATGTCAGTTAATTTAAAGAAAAGAAAGATTTGTTGATTTTTGATTAAAGTTTCATTAATGATTATTAATGGTTTTAATTATTATATATATATATATATAATATAACAAGCTTCATAGATCTTGCCTTTAACACTCCAATCAACTGCTATATAATTATGAATAATTGATAAAACATTCATCAAGTATAATGATTTAGAAGGACTTTTATTTACATATTTAATAGATAATATTAATAATAAGCACAGATTAGAGTTGTAAAAACCAAGGTTTGTTTTGTTATATTCACTCTCATTAATTCCGATGTATATAAGATCTAGATGATCGTGTAACGATTTTATATATTAATAATAAGCACAGATTATACTTGTAAAAACCAAGGTTTGCTTGTTATATTCACTCTCATTAATTCCGATTTCCGATGTATATAAGTCTAGATGATCGCGTAACAATTTTATATATTAATAACTAATATTAATAATAAGCATAGATTATCCTTATAAAAACCAAGATTTGTTTTTTATATACAAGCTAGTAATAGGCCACTTAACTTTTAAGCATTTCTATCAATTAATATTATAATAAATTAATAACCCATAAATAATTATAAATCAGTCTATATATGCTGGTCGCAATTCTTGGTGATGGTTGCAACCATATTTGCGACACCTGGTTGCAACCACCTTTGCGACCACTTTTGTTTCCTTTTTTGGATTGCGACATGGAACACTAAATCAGTCACCTATAATTAAAGTCAAAATTTTTCTAACACAACCTTTCAAGTAGTTATAAATGACTTTGTAGGGAACAATTTGGCACAATTGTTGCCGCTGAATTTGTTTGTCTGCATGCTAGTTGGAAGAAAATCTTAAAATAAGTGTGAAGAAAAGAAACGCTTCCGACCTAGCGTAGAATATTTAAGCTAACCTTTTCTTTTAACTGTTGTTAAAAGTCGCAGTCTGGCTCTAAAAATTTTATTATGGTCGAAAATTGCTTGCTATATGAAAAGCGGAGATTTTTTTTTTGAAGTGGACAATAATAATTTTATTCGTGTAACGTTTATATTTGAATGACACTTGATCTGCGACTATATTAGGGTTTCTATTCGAATTATTCACTTTATTCGTAATTATTATTATTATTATTATTATTATTTATTATTATTATTATTATTATTATTATTATTATTATTATTATGAATTTGAGTATTCGAATTACATTGAAAGTTTAT
>CAJVPN010000665.1:0-23276 GCA_910592215.1 Entrophospora candida
TGTATCTTAAAATAGCTCTAAGTGCTACTTTTTCGAAAAATTTTCGAAAAATTTTAATTTGACTTTTAAACATCATATAATTATCAATAACAATCGGCCCAATGTGATATTTTAGAGTGTTATGGTAATCATTTCAACAAACATTTTCTTGCTAATACACAAAAAAACGAGTATTTGTATTACCCGTTTATTCGATTATTTTGGCGTATCATCAAGCGAGTCAATACTTTTTGTAGGGGTGTGTATATATAGGAAGCCAGATGTTGTGACATAATCTTATGACTTTAGCTTTTAAAATGGGGTCAGAACAACTTCATTACCAGTCAGGAAATTGACAAATATCAGTTTAATTATAAATGTGTGCGTAACAACTTTTTTAATATTAATATTAAACGATATAACCATATAATCTAAACGTTGGTTTTAATGAATTGACTAAATTAACAAAGTTGCTTTTTATTTATTAGAAGGAAAAATCATTGGGAAATTTATAACCTTTTCTAATATTAACAATAAGCATTAGTAAGTAAATATATTAGTGTTGTGTTATTATCATTACGAGACCCTCTTTTGCCTTTTTGTTTAAATGATTATTGTTTGTATAGTAATTTGTAAAATCTTATATTTCACTAAATTAAAATGGTTGTTAGTATATATACTATACTAACTAGGCTTTCAAAATTTTTCGCTTTTGAAAAAAAGTTACATATAATGAATTTTTTTAAAAAAGGATGGGATAAAATTAAGTAACGACTTAAAATTTTGAAATAGTGATGGCGATGCGTCTTCAACAATAATTTTTGCATTTTTAAAAAGAGGTTTGTTTTTTTGTTTTTTCAACGAGAAGGTGTATCGGTTAGATCAGTTCCTATTTTTTTTAGTGGCAACATATAGAAAATATATTTTTTCTATTGACATTAAACAACGTAGTAATGAAATTACACATTGTTGTTTAATAATTATTTTGTTTAAAAACGAATTGAAAAAATCATTAATTATTTTGCTTGGAAAAAAGTGAATTTAAGAAACCCTCGTAATTAATTATTTTGTTTGAAAAAATTTTTTTTTAATAAAAAAGTGTCTTGTATTGTGCTTATCAAGAGTTTAAGTGGCGAGAATGTTTGCAGATAGGATGTAGACGATCTTTAAAGCATATCAAAACAATCCAGACAATATGATCCAAGAGATTAAAGAAAATATCTTAATGTCTCTCCCGATAATTTTTTTGTGCCAAAATGGTCAAAAAAAAAATTTTTTTTTTCGAAATTGACGTAACACTCCCATAAATTTGTTTAAGAATTAGATTACTAAATATTACTAAATGTAAATAAAATATTATTATGCGAAGCAGGACTCCGAAAACTTTTAATTGAGGTCCCAATAATTTTTTATATTAAGCATACTCAAGGGTTTGATATAATAAATTTACCCAATTTACCCTGTTAACACTATCAAATTTATCCATTTTATATCGTGGACTTTTTTAAAAAAATTTCAAAAAAGACAATTAGTTTTTGCACATTGAGTGTAACCGTGCACTTTCTAATTACCCAAAACATAATATATAGTAATATAATATTGATTTTAAAACAATTTTATACCAATTTACTAAGGAAATAGGAGGCTTCTCTTGGATACCATATTCTGTTGCAAGGAAATCCTGTTCAATTTGAGTCTGAGCATCATTTATAGCAGCAAACTGCAATGTAGGTAGTCTTATGATTGTACTGTTCATGTCTTGAAATGTCAAAAGTAATATTATGTAAATTATTATGATGAATCATATGGTTATTGTGCATTATGATTTTTTATTCCTGCCTGTTCATTACCTTCTGGTAAATAACTCCCAATCCACCTGTAACCCATACATGTTGATTATTAATTTTCAGTTTATATCCATGTTCAAGTTCTTGAATATCATTGATAAGGGTTGAAGTACTTCATCACTTGTGGCTGTGAAAGGAATAAACAAAGAAAAAAATGGTTTTGAGCTTTTGACAAAGAACTTGTTTCATATTGCCAATCTGTAAATAAATGTCTGATAGGCATTACGAAATGGACCAAACTTTTCAATATAAATGTCTAGAAAAAATTTAGGTACTGGCAGACCATTGGTCTTGTAGTCCCATTGCCTATTTATGTTATATACAATTTCATCAATAGAATATTGATGGTTTGTGGGTTTGCTAATATCCATTAACCATATATATACTTTGGACTTAATACTTATAGGGTTAATAATTAATGTTTTATCTGTCATCCACAAATGTTCATTACAAGAAGCAACTTTTCTCTGATTGGTTTTTAGCACTGAAGGTAATGAATGAAATTCAAGAATATGCTCAATTTTAATATAAATATCTTGGGAATCATCAATGTGTGGCATCAATATAATTCTACCATAGTATGTTTTGTTGCTTGCATCTGTATCATAATACATGATGAAATTGCCATGACTGTAAACCACTATATTCATATTAATAATAATAAATTAGTATATATAAAATAAAAAAAAAGAATTAATTGGTAAATTTTATTTTGACTAAATATATTTACCATTATATTTTTCCCACCAAATAATGGTGATTTTTGCCAAAGATCTCCATGCCATAATTCATGTTTGTTTTCACAGTATATACCTGGGCCAAAATGTATGTTCTTATGCAACTGTGGATTTGATGGTACATGATGAAGGATGTTTTTTAGAGGAAAAATTAGAGCTTGGCTGATGGATTTGAAAGTGGATGGCATGTAACAGTGTGACCTTTAAATGGAAGGAATGTTAGACCATTACAATACTTCTTAATGGTTATAAGTGAGAATGGAACATCACATGAATTGAACTTACGATGTTTGACAATATTTGCAAAATCTTTATATGCCTCTAAGCCTGATTTTAAAAATAAATCATGCCAAGCGGTGTAAAATTAGTCATATACCTATTTGATGCTTTGTAAACCATAAGAATAACAAAAATATAGTAAATACTCCAGAGTACAGTGTGTGTCACAGTAATACATCCACTTTTATATAGAGGGGTCAAATTTCATATCTGAAGATCATGTGGGGCAAAAATAAAAAATTTTTTAAAATTCTATTTCTGTCAAGATTGAATCTGGTGTTTTTCTGTGAGACTTATATCTTTTCACAGCATACTCAGCCTGTTTCATATCCAACCCTTTTTTATAACAATCCATATAATGAGCTGATTTCCTTTCAAATTTGTGAATTGAATATAAGGAAACAGAGTCCAAAGTCAAAGGAGCAGTTTTCAACAAACCTGCCCAGGTATAGTTACAATTTTCTCTTGCAAACCTCTTGGCTCCACCCTAATACATCTCTATGTAATTTAATTCACAGTGATATTTTGGATAAAATATCACCTTGTAACCATGAGCTTCAATGATTTCTTGAATCAAAGGTACTTGAGCCATAAAATCTGGTTGTGCTCCTAATCTATGTCTTGCACAAAAATTTGGATAGCAGCTGAATGACAATCACACATTGATAAACATAATAATAAAAATTTTTTTTATTTTTTTATTTTTTTTAAAAAACAACCTTAATTTTATATATGCTTAATTTTTATGTTTAACTCTATATCTTATGTTTTATGCTTATGTTTTGCCCTTAACTGGTTACTTACTACCTTATATAATAGTAACTCATTTAATCCGATCTCCACAAATTAATATCAAATCCCTCCTCCTCATAATAATCACTATTATTTTGATTTGGAGTTTGATTTTGAATCTGAATTTGATCTTGGTCTTGATTTTGAATCTGAATTTGATTTTGATCTTGATTTTGATCTTGATTTTGATTTTGAATCTGATTTTGATTTTGATCTTGATTTTGATTTTGAATCTGATTTTGATTTTGATTTGGATTTGGATTTGGATTTGGATTTTGAATCTGATTTTGAATTTGCATTTGAATTTGAATCTGATTTTGATTTTGATTTGGATTTGGATTTTGATTTGGATTTTGATTTGGATTTTGATTTGGATTTTGATTTGGATTTGGATTTTGATTTTGAATTTGAATTTGATTTTGATTTTGAATTTGATTTGGATTTGGATTTGGATTTTGATTTTGATTTTGATTTTGAATTTAATTTTGATTTTGATTTGGATTTTGATTTGGATTTTGATTTTGAATTTGAATTTGAATTTGAATTTGAATTTGATTTTGATTTTAAATTTGATTTGGATTTGGATTTCGATTTCGATTTCGATTTTGAGCAGCTGCATCAGCTGCCGCGTTGTTACGTTGATTACGATCAATTTGATTCGCACGATTATCTTCTCTGATTAGTGTATTAAAGTGCCTACAATACACGGTGGCCTTTAATAATTCACTCCCGGAAGCACTTCTAACCAGGTCTCCAATTACCGAGCTAAGTAGAGTTCTCGAAACGCGACGGAAGTTATTTGGTTCGTTAGCCAGGGAAAATCTCCCTACATGGAGCAGGAATTGATGACGCAATACACTTTGGTAAGGTTCGTTGCTGTTGTGATCATATGACAATAAATGATGACAATAGGTGCTTAATGTCTTATCTTCCGTCAGTGGAAAGATTCTTGGCTTCAACCATACACCAAGTTCCAGCCTTGAAGAATTCGACATTATTTAATCGCGAAGATGATAAATAAATAAATTTTTCTGATAATTCAACAAACAAAGGTAGAAGTTTTCAAATTTCGTCAACACAAATGGCCAGGGATAAAAAAGGCCAAAAAGTCTAGAGTATTTATTAAAAAATGGAATAATTTCCTCTTATTGTTTTACGATTATAGAGTAATAGAGGGAATTTGCGCGTTAATTATTATGCAAAAAGTAATTGGTAAAATTTTGTTTTGCATGAAAGAAATATCGGAAAAAAAAATTTTTTTATGGAATATTTAAAATTTAATTTTTGCGAAACAAGAAGTCAGTGTATGCATGGATTGCAGGCGTTTGGATTATAATTTAATTTTCCTAGTTATTATTCCACAGCAATAAATTTCTTATAAAGGATACTTGTTTTGTTAACTAAAAATGCGATTATTCAAGGAATATTTTGCCAAAATATTATTATTATTATATGCATCGTGTAGATATAAAATTATTTATATTGGTATATAATAATATTAATTTGTATAAATAAATCAATGGTCGGAAAAAAAATTATTCGTGCGCAAAATTTCAAACATCCTTAAAATTTAGTCTGCTTGATTAGATCTACTTATTGTATTTATTTTTAAACCGGTTAATTGTATTTAAGGTAAAATTTCATTCATTCGTCCTTTCCTTTGACGCCCAACCTCTTTCAAAAAATTCTACATAAAATTATATTAACAAATATTATTATCTTGAATATTATTAAATATATAAAAAGACTTACAACGTTTGATTTCGGGATAGAAATTTTGGATAGAAATTTATCTATAAATAGCTATCTATACTTTTAGGTATTGATACATTCCATATAAATTTATGGTAGCCGTTTAGTAATCTCCACTTTGACGATTTTTGAATTGGCATTGGTGCAAAATTTTTTTATTCACCTTGACAAGACTTTGCTCTAATATGACCATCATATTGACATTGCCATTCGAAAGAACCCCGGGAACCACATAGATGAGTTACCCCTTTCTGGTAAATCGATATCTAAAAAATTTAAAGGTTACACGGAATTTTATATGGCTTAAAGGATTATATATATTCTGTAACACATTGTAATCTTTCATAGCTTCGATAAAAAAGGTTAATGCGCGCGTTTATCATTTGCCTCTTTTATATTAATTATAATATAAAAGTAGATAAACGTTTTAAATATATATACATTAATCATTCATTAATGCGTAAATTTAGGCGTTGAGTTGAAAACAAGGATCTAATATTAAAACTTAAAATTTAATTTGTGAAAGAGATAATTTTTAATAGTAATCATTGGGTGCATATCTAATCTTTTTATCATAAAAAATTCAAAGGTTTCATTTTGTTTTTGCTGTTATAAAATCATATAGCACTTACTGTATATTTTCAATAAAACAATGAAATATTACAAATAAATCTTTATCTTTAAACT
Organism: Entrophospora candida; assembly: GCA_910592215.1. Taxonomy (NCBI): domain Eukaryota; kingdom Fungi; phylum Glomeromycota; class Glomeromycetes; order Entrophosporales; family Entrophosporaceae; genus Entrophospora; species Entrophospora candida. Next base: position 6,074 of record CAJVPN010000665.1, read on the forward strand.
GTAAAGGCTTTCTCTCTTTAATTGATTCGTTATTTTTTTTTAGAAGTTCCACTGGTATTTTTTATTATCAAAAAAAAATTTTTCTTTAATTTTTTTTTTGTGCTATTGCAAAATTATATAATAAAAAAATTTATTTACAGAAGTGCATGAGGAAAATTCAAAAATTCATCCATACACATTAATATTAATATATTCAAGTGCATAAGCTACCAAAATTTCATTTAGTAAAATTAATTTTTATTTCGAATTACTATTTTTAATATTAATAACTAGTTAACCGAAATTATTTCCAAGGTAATACATAGTATTGCAGCATTGATGCTACTGCTCATTATAATTATGATTGAGCCCAAAACGTTCATGCACCACGTTCAGATCAACAGGTAAGTAAAATCTATTATCTAGTCCACTTATTTGGTATTCAAGATGAAGCAGGTCAACTATGTTCTTGATGAAGATGAAATTATAGGAAAAGGTCTTTGTGGCACTCTTTGATGGAATAAAAAATTGAACAAAGGTGAAGATTACCTGTGATAATGTTGGTGGATAAAATAAAATAAAAAATGTGGCTATTATGAAAGTGTTGAATTCAAATGTGATGGTAGTTTTGGCTTGATTAAAAAACTCTACTGAAGAACAAGTGTAGATTGTGTAGATCATGTGGTTGATGTGATGAAGAGGTCTAGTCAGCAGGATTAAACAAAACTCAATGTTATGAAGCTGGGAAAGCTTTCAATACTTGGATATCAAATCATTGCTTTAAATGTGACATTTACAAATTTTTTACACATTAATAAGTTTTTTAAATGGGTTATTATTAGCATTGCTATTTATTTTTCATGTAGTCAAAGTGATTGTTATACATAAATGCGTCAAGAATCAATTCCAAAAAAAAAAATTTACTAAGGCTGAAAAACTAAGAAAGATTATAGATAAATAAGTTTTTATTTTTTTATATAATATTTAAAAAGAGATAACTATGATGCTTATGTTTATCAGTTAGTTAAGAACTAATACTACTGATTACTAGTTTGACGGAATGAAACTCCAAAAATAAATGAATTGACATCTAATTCGCCCTCATTACGTTCGTTAACTCGATTTGGACGATTTTGATTTTGAGCGGTTGTAACAGTAGCTGTATCAACGACCTCGCTATAATATTCACTATAAGAATCTCTATTTGCTTTATTTGCACTATTTGCTTTATCGATAAGCTTGTTAAAACGATCACGATACATTTTAGCTTTTAGCAAATCATTCACAGAAGCGCTTCTAACCAAATCATCAACAACAAAGCGAAGCACTTCGCTCGGAACACCTTCAAATTCGCTTCCTTTCAGAAGATACTCCCCAAAGGTTAACAGATATTGAACAGGTGTTTTTATATGCTGGTAAAGTTCTTGGGGATCGTTACGGTTATTACATAAAATTTGATAATAAAAACACGTATCATCAATATTTTCTTCCGCGAGAGGAAACATTTTCGACTTCAACCATTTCCCAAGATTTCTTCTTATATTATCTGTATTATCAGACATTTTCGATTTTTAAAAAAAGAATTAAATCGTATATAAAAAAAATTTTGAGGAAGTTTATTGAAAAAGATATATAGTAATTAAATATAAACGTTAATACGGATTGACGTAGAGATAAAAAAAGGGAAAGGTCAAGAGTATTTATTAAAAAAATGAAATAATTTTTCCTCTCTTGTTGTTTTACAATTATAGAGTATGAGAGTGAAAAAGAGAGAAATTAATCGCAAAAATTTTTTTTATATAGGAAACAATTCACACGTTAATTATTATGCAAGAAGTAATTCGTAAAAAATTTTTTTGTATCGGAAGAAAAAAAATAATATATTTAACATTAAATAGGCAAGAAGATGATGTCAATGTATGTATGGGTTGGTGGTGATTAGTTTATAATATAATTCCCCAGCCCAATTATTTTGCCGCTATAATAACGAATATTTGTTTTGTTAACTAAGAATGCGATTATACAATAATATTTTGCGAAATATTTATTTATTTTCCTTGTATGCTAACAGGGAGGGTGATATGAAATTATTTATACTGACATATAAATAAATCGGAAAAAAAGTATACGTGCATGAAATTTTAGGCGCCTTTAAATTTAATCCGATTAATTAGATTTATTTGTTGGATTTATTTGTAGTTAAATGTTTAAGATAAGATTTCGTTCCTTTCACTCATTCGTCCTTCCTTTTGATGCCCAATCTAATTAAATCTAATCTTAAGAAGAGATATTAATTATGGATAGAATTATTTCAGGTGATTGGAATAAAAATTTATGGTGGAGGTTTGGTTATCTCTCCGCTTTTGGCGATTTTGAATTTGTAATTGATCTATATTTGGCAAAGCCCTTGTTCTAATATGACTAGCATATTGATATTCTCCATCCGGATAAATTTTTTAAATATGTCTGTCCGAGAAGTAATATTGGAAAGATTCCCTGTGTCTTTTCCTAAAAGGCTGAAATTTTACAATTTATATATAGACATATATAAAATCTCCTAAAATTTTTAATCAAAAGAAAAAAGTAAATCGATGGAAATGAAGCTTAAGACTTTAGCTTTAATTCTATCGGTTTACTTTTTTCTTTTTCTTTTTTAATAAAAAGTTAGAAGCTTTTAAAGTCATGTGATTATCATTGGCTGTTATAGATGTCCTGCACTACACAGTAACCATTACACTTTGAAAGATTATTTTATAGTGTATGAAAGAATATTTACAATGTACTTGTATCTGTTAGATCAAAAGAAGGTATGGATATTATTATTATGCTTCATATCATAATAGGTGTTAAATAGGAAGTGTGTTGAATGAGCAAATATTTTCGATGATTTGGTTATTGGAATTCCGCCGTCACTTTTAAATCATTTACCAACAATGAATTTTTGAATTCTTTCACTAGGAAAAAAGAATCGCTTAATAGGATATAATTTTATGTTGCATATGATATATTGGATGATACCAAGGTGCAAAGTTAACGAAAACTTTCAACGTTTTGTGAATATATTATTTATGAATAAAAATAATTAATTCAACATGAGACATATTTATTTATTTTCTCAAGTTTGTCATTTAGAGATATCTGTGTTGCTTCAAACCAGAGATGCATTTTGTTACATGCATGCCTTTTTTGTTATTATAATGGTAGTGGATATATAATATATAAAAACGTGAATATCTGGAAAATGTTCTTGAGAACAGTGACGTGTTAAATAAAATAAACAATTTTTGTGTTCGACTATTTTTTACTTTGCTGATCGTGATTGATATAGGGCTTATTGGCAACACATGTTCCCAATTTGGCAATTTCCCAGTTGCGGCAGTAATCTATCTACGTATATAGTTTGCGAGGTCCTACTCTGACCATTTAATATTAAAGGGATAAGCATATGCATCAGCAAATTCTCGATACAAGTTTGCTGGTAATGAATAAATAAATTTTTTATCAAACTTGAGTCTTGATAAGAAATATTGCATTTTGTATTTAATTGAAAATTATGTTTAAATGTAGGATTATTAAAGAACACGCAATAATAAAAATCGAATTCCACTGTGAGTTTCAACTTTTCCAGATGCTGGAAAAATTGAGAAAAAATAAATGTTTTATTTAAAACCAAATATTATTATAAATCTCAGATGGGGAGGAGGTTAGTGTTTATAACAAAATGGATCTCGGCTAGTATATGGCATGTTCTTGAAATATTATATAAAAAACATGTGTAACATATTTTGCCGGTTTTTTTGGGGAATCAACACCCCATATTATAATTAACCATGTTTTTCGTTACCCTATGAAATTTCTAGCCATTTATATCAATTTTCTGTAACTTTTCAATTTTTACATACCCTGAAAATGGTAACTTATCTATGCAGTTCCCAGGGTCCTTTCAAATGGCCTTTGACAAATATATGCGAATAGAAAAATATTGCACCAATATAAGTTCAAAAAAAGTGGAGATTATTAGACCGCTGCCTGGGATGCATCAATACTTAAAGGTATAGGTAGCTAAATTTCCATCCAAAATTAACATTACAAAATCAAACGTTGTAAATCTTAAGATTATATTTAATTATATTCAAAATAATAATATTTTGTTAATATAATAATTTATGTACAAGTTTTTGAAAAAGGCTGGGCATCAAAAGAAAGGACGAGCCAACAAAATCTTATCTTATCTTAAACAATTAACCGGTTTACAAATAAATTCAACAAATGGATCTAACACCAATAAATCTGAAATTTTGTGCATGTATGCTTTTTTTTCCGATTATTTATTATTATTATATACTAATATAAATAATATTTTAACGAAATATTTATTTATTTTCCTTGAATAATTGCAACTTTATTTAACAAAATAAAATATTATTTATTGCCATGACATAATAACTGGAAAAATTAAATTATAATCCAACCATCCACAGCCCATGCATGCGCTTCACTGACATCATCTTTTTGAAACAATTAAATTTTAAATTCAGTTAGCAAAAAAAATTTTTCACGAACCCACTTCTTTTTGCATAATAATCAATGCGTGAATTTTTTCCTATAAAAAATTTTTGCGATTAGTTTTTCTCTCTTTCACCCTCACATTCTATAATTGTAAAACAATAAGAAGGAAATTATTCCATTTTTTTGATAAATACTCACTCTTGACTTTTACTTTTTTTTGTCTCGGCGTCAAGTCATTTATGTTTGATTTTGAGAATTTCTACCTTTTTTTAATAAACTTCCCGAGCTTTTTTTTGCGTATTGTCTTCACGATTAAATAATATTTAATTCTTTTTAGAAAAAAATCAAAATTAAATTAAAATGACGAATGTTTTAAGAAGAAATCTTGGACGATGGTTGAGGCTAAAAATCTTCCCACTGACGGAAGAAAAGACACGGAATGCGCATCTTTATTATCAGTCGTTATATATTAACCGCAGCAATCTCCGCGAACCTTACAGACGTATAACGACACGTCGTCAATATCTAATACATATGGGGAGTTATTTCTTAGATAATGAACGAGATAACTTTCCACCAATTTCGAGGGTCTTACTCGGCTTGGTCATTGATGATTTGACTAGAATTGTTTCCGGGTCAGAATTGTTAAAAGCCACCGTATATCGTGATCTCTTTAATAAACTTACCAATAGAGTTAATAGCAGCAATCAAGTTTGCTTTAATGAAAGCGATAGCGCAGCTGCTTATGCGGCTGCTCTAAATCAAAATCGCCCAAATCGAAATAATGATAACGATGAATCTGCTCTGCTTCATGGTGGATCCGCATTCTAGTTATTATTACATAAGGTAGTAATCAGTTAGTTATCAATTGATAACTAACTGATAAATAATAAGCATAAATCATAAGATACTGTTAAACATAAAAATAAACACATGTATAATTAAGCACACACATATTTCTTAAATTGATTTTTTTTTAAAAAAATACTTTTAAAAAATAAAAAAAAAATATTATTTTTACAATGATTTTTCACGTCAATAATCAATTCTAAAAGCAGAATCCATCAAGATCTGCATGTAAGGCTGATAGACTATATATCAACTAGCAATTCTAATATGAAAACATAATACTTTTTAAAAATTTATTAATGTGTGAAAAATAAGAGCCAATTTTTGTCACGTACTGTATATTTCAAAATGATGATAAAACTGTTATTGCAACCTTTTCGAAGACAGTGTTTCATTATAATAGCCTGAATTTTTGGTCCAATTCCTATATACACACAAACTAAATAAAATATAAAGGTAAAAAACATAGAAAGAAATTGATAATAATTTTTAATAGATAAAATAAAAAGTTGATTTCAAAATGCATTACAAAGCATATAATATACCCAGATTTATCTAACAAAAAATGTGATTTCAATTAATTCTGCGATCGCAATAATTGGCCACTTGAGTTGATTTGTAAATAAACCAAAGCGAGTTTCCAATCTGCCAACGACTGAAAAATACCACTATTTAAATATGAACCAAATTAAAACAAGGAGGAAGAAGTACTTGCATAGACGTAGGAATGGTTTTTATAAAATTGGAAGGGAAAATAATTTTATTTTCTCTTGCTCTCCTCTAACTTGGATATTATTAAATCGGCTTCTTACAGTTTAATTTCGAATTATTATTGATTGTGCGATGCAATTATTTATTTCCGTTTAAAATAGATAGCAAGTATATTATTATATGAAAATGTTTATTTTATAGTTGAAACAAATACAGTCTCCTATTAAATATTTCTTCCATGGACGTTTTACAATTGAAACTTCCGCTAATTTTTTTTCTTCGCGCACTTCTGCAATAGTGCAAAAATTTAAAATAATTTTTTGATGATAAAAATACTAGCGGAATTCCTAAAAAAATAGCGGATCAAGAAAGATAAAGAAAAAGATTTATTTGTAATATTTAATTGTTTTTTTATTGGAATATAAGTGCCATATGACTTTATAACAGCAAAAAGAAAAAAAAAAGAAATTTTTACATCCGATTATCTCTATTAAAATCCCTTCCTTCATGAATTGGATTCTAAGCTTTAACATTAGATTTACAAACACATTTTTCACAGTAAAACAATGAGTCTATAGAGGTTCCATATTCCCGTACATTTACGCCTCTGTAGTAAAAAAATGCTCTATATGAAACAAAAATATGGAATCGAAGATCGTACAGACTGGCCCCCACCAATCAACTTTTCAGAATTCACAAATTCCGTTCCGTACAAAATTAAAAAATATAAATAAAAAATGTACGGAGCAAAAAAAATATATTGTAAGGAATTGAAAGTTGTACGGAATCTCTACTGACTGTAAAACAATTTTAGCCTGAAGATAGCATAGTGGAAGTGTGTTGTTACACGAAACGTTATACAGAGCTCATTGCTTCTGAAACTTCGCCAGTATATAGTTATTACCTCTCTAAATTGGAGATCAAGTTCGGATCCAATTCAAATCCAGTTTATCACTTACTTTTTATTGCCATAATGTTTGCCGTGTATTGTAAAGCTACGTTGCACGATATAAAAAATTGGTGCAACATTTCAAATTTCCACTATGCTCCTGAAGATCTATATATATACTTTATTAATATATAAAAGGCAAATGATAAGTACACTAACCTTTTTTGTTAAAGCTTATAATGGGCACAAGTGTTAGGTTACATTACATATATAATATGTCCATATTTTGTTGCTTCGTTATTCTCTCTACGTACGAAAGTTCCATGTTATCTATCAATAATAATTTATCCAAAATTTCTGTAACCTTTCAATCTTTAATTTTAGATATTGATTTACCCAGAAAAGAGTAACATATCTATGTGGCTTCCGGTTTTTTTTCGAATGGAGAATGTCAATATGCTAGTCATATTTAAAGCAAGGACTTTTATGAATAGGAAAAATATTGCACCAATACAAATTCAAAAATCGTCGTTAAAAGTGGAAATTACTAAACCGCTACCATAAATTTCCATTCCAACTATATACCTGGAATGTATCAATACCTAAAAGTATAGGTAGCCATTTATAGATAAATTTCCAAATTAACATTACCAAGTCAAATGTTGTAAATCTTAAGGTTATATTTAATTCTATTCAAGATAATAAATAATGTTTTGTTAATATAATTTTATTTACATTTTTTGAAAAGGTTGGGTATCAAAAGAAGGGACAAACTAATGTTAGGGACTAAATCTTCTCTTAAACAATTAACCGATCGGTTTACAAATAAATCCGATAAAATAGATGTAATAATCTTAAATACGCCTAAAACTTTGTGTATTGGTATGTATGCTTTTTTTTTTTCCGATTGTTTTGATTTATACATATTATTATATATTAAATACAAATAATTTTATATTGCCCTGTTATATCAGCACAATACGCCGTATAATGATTTATTTATTTTCCTTGAATTATTCATTTTTGGTCAACAAAATAAAATATTCTTTATTACAGCGGCATGATAACTGGAAAAATTAAATTATAATTCCAATAATCCACAACCCATGCACACATTGCATTAACACTATATTCTTTTTTATCTTGAAAAAATTAAATTTTAAATTCTTTTTTTTTTTCAGATAACAAAAAAAAAAAAATACCTGTTGCATAGCAATTAACGCGTGAATTGTTTCCTATAAAAAAATTTTTTTAGCGATCAGTTTCTCATTCTTTCACTCTTACACTCTATAATTGTAAAACAACAAGAGAGGAAAATTATTTCATTTTTTAATAAATATTCTTGACCTTTTCCTTTTTTTATCTCTGCGTCAAGTTGCAATAACATTTATGCTTAATTCCTACCTTTTTTTAATGAACTTCCTGAAAAATTTTTTTATATACAATCTCCACGATTAATTCTTTTTTAAAAAATCAAAATTAATTTAAAATGTCAGACAACATAAATCGAGATCTTGTCCAATGGCTGGAGCCAAGAATATTTCCTCTCACAAAAGAAAAGACGCAAAATACGCATTTGTATTATCAGTGGTCATCTAATAACCGTGATAATCCCCGTGAACCTTATCAACATATGACAACACTTCATCAATACCTGCAAAATATTGGGGAGTATCTTCTAGAAACCGAAGAAAGCGAATTTGAATATGTTCCGAAGAATGTGCTTTGCTCGGCTATTGATGTTTTGGTTACAAGTGCTTCTGGTAATGAATTATCAAAGGCCAAATTATATTGTGATCTCTTTAATGAACTTACCGATCAAGCAAATAGCGCAAATAAAGCTTTTTATGATGAACGTGATAGAGCAGCCGCTGATGCACCTGCTCAAAATCAAAATCGTCCAAATCGAAGTAATGACCGTGACGAGGACGAATTTGATATTGATTCATTTATTGACGGTGTACAATTCTCATCAAACTAGTAACCAGTTAGTTATCAATCAACAAACATAAGAATACATAAGCATCATTTCTTAAGTTGTTTATTTTTAAAAAAAAAATTCATTAAAAAATAAAAATATTATTTATTTCTCATGCAGATAATGTTGGTAAAGGTGATTGTTGTACAAAGAATCAATTCCAAAAGTAAAATTTATTAAGAGCTGAATGTAAAAGACTGAAAAATCAAGATATATAAATCAATTGATATTATGAAAACATTCAAAATTAATAACCCTTTTAAAAAATTTATTAATGCGTGAAAAATTTGAGCTAATTGCTAATTTAGACAGAGATTCGTTAGAATTTCAGTCCAATTCACACAGTGTGTTAAAAAAAACTCGTCGGTTTGTAAAATTTTGTCTTTAATGAAAAAGTGGCCAAAATTATGTAATAAAAATTATACCAGAGAATCGGATCATAATATATAAATTTTGTGAAGCAATTATTAATTACACATTGAATTTTTTTCTTTCAAAATAATCAAATTTCTTTTTTCAATTGACAAAGTTCTAGAAAATCTAAAAGTATAAAATTCTATATACATAATCTCCATAACTTTCACTACAAAATGGTATAATCTTTTGTACGATTATTATGTATGTTTTTGTAAATCTTATTATTGTTATTATCAAGACTTCTAACATTAAACTCTCCTCCATTTCGTAATAGATTGTGAACATATCCTTCAAAGAATTGTTCGTGAAGCGAATTTGTCATGCTTTCTCACTCGTTACTTAATAAAAATAGCAATCATTATCTATAGCACCTTTTCAATGATGTTGATATTGCAAGGTAGCCTTTTGGTCAACATCGATTATGGGCAAGTAATACGTTGCTTATCAATTAACAAGTTCACTAACTTACTTATAATCGATTTATTTCAGTCGTCTACACTTGTTGGCCGGGTTATAAACTCGCTCTGGTTTATTTACAAAACAACTTAAGCAGCTTGTTTAACAGCCTTACTTTTACAATGCCAATTTATTACTGAATACAAAATTAATGTCTTTATTGTTTAAAAAAATCAAGACCACGATTTTTGTTTATTATTGTCAGACGAACTTGAGTCTATTATATACATTTTTGAAATTCTTCATTTATTTTATTTATTAAAAATTATTATTAACTACTCTGTATATTTAATAAAATTACGCGTACAATAATCCCAAGCTCGAATTACTCCAAGATAATTAAAAGCCAATCAATTTGCTTTATTGAATAAAAAAAACTTATAGTATTGCCTATTTTTTTGTAAGGTCAAACAAACCATATCTTTTGAAATTTTAACATGCAAACACAAAACACACATAATAGAATAGTTATACAAAAAAAAAAATCAAATCGTAACTTAAATTCTGAGAATTATGGATATAAAATTGTATTTTCAGTTAAAAATAAGAGATATTCGATTTTTTTGAAAAGAAAAATTTTAATGTAAAGTTTTTAATCATTGATATAAAACCTACATAATAATATGCTTCAAAATTTTACATGTAATTATTTTAAATCTCTCGACCCTCCGATATAATTTTTATAGTGTGGATTTGGTTTCTTAGAAAACAAATTTACGGGTCGATTAGGAATTTCACCGAAATTTTAAGTTATGACCCTCTAAACTTGGCGAAAAAAATTGCAATAACAACATCAGGAAAATAAATCTCATGTAAACCTACGTAGGGTTTAAAACTGACCAGCATTATGCGGAATGTTAACAGAATTACCAAAATATCAGCATAATGCTGGCCAATTCTGAACCCTACGTAGGTTTATGTAAGATTTATTTTCCTGATGAATTTTATCAAACAATATTCAAAAAAAACATCATTTTGAAATACTTATATTAATACATGACAAAAATTGGCTCACACATTAATAAGTTTTTAAAAATATCATATATAGTAGATTCTAATAGATTCTAATTTTGGAATTGATTCTTGACATATTTCTGTATACATATCTTGAGCTAGATAATAATTACTTTGACCAACATTACCTTGCATGAAAAAATCATTGCATAATAGTAATTACTCTTATAATTATTTTTTTTATTTTTTTTTTAAAATCTTAATACTTAGGCTTATTTTTTAATCTTAATTTCATAATAAATAAATAATACATAATAATAACAATAATAACAACAATAACAACAATAATAAATAAAATATTATCCATATCAAGTTTATATCACAAAAAACTTGATTACAAATAAGAGCTACTCCCTTCATGCATAAAATCTTGATCGATCACTCCATCATCATCATCATCATCATCTAAGTTTTGGTGAGTAGTATTATCTTCATAGTCTTCATTATCTGCTGCGGCCAGGTCACGTTGATAGTAATAATTCTGATTGGCCTTATTCGCCTCAGCAATAGATTCATTGAATCGCTTGCAATACATATCTGCTTTGTATTTTTCACTGTCTGAGGCGCTTCTATACAAATTACCAACGACTGCGCTAAGCAGACTCCTCTGGATGTCATAGGTGAAATTATGTTGGACCGTGTTAAGATAATATCGAGCTAAATATAACAAAAATTGATGGCGGTCTACATCTTTATAAAGCTCTCGACTATTGTTGCGATTAATAGATAAAGACAGATGATAGTAATATGCATCCGACACTTTGTCCTCTTTGAGAGGAAAAATTTTATCCTTCAACCATTGGCCAATAGCACGTCTATGATTATTTTCCATTGCTATTTTTGGATTGAGGATATATAATATTGTTTAATTGTATAAACAGTATATAAAAAAAAATTTGATGAAAATTGTTGAAATTATATAGGAAAGATTTAACATGAGAGCTTCGCTGCGAGATAAAAAAGCAAAAAATCAAGAGTATTTATTAAAAAAAGGAATAATTTTCCTCTTATTGTTCTACGAGTAAAGATTTGAAGAGAGTGAAAGAGAGAGGATAGTTACAAATTTTTTCAAAGGAATAATTTTGTTGATTATACAAGAAGCAATTGGCAAATATTGTTTGCATGAAAAGAGATATCAAAAATAATATTTCCGAGTTTTTGGTTTTTTTTTCAATTGGTTCAGTTGGAAAAAATTTTAAAAAAATTATTTTTTTACAAACAATTTAAAATTTTAATTCTTTCAAAGAGACAAAAATATGGGTTCGGATTATAATTTTCCCAGTTATTATGCCACCTCAATAAAAAATATTTGTTTTGTCAAGTAAAATGCGATTATGGAAAATAAATAAATATTTCGCAAAATATTATCGTGTTGATATAACAGGGTGATAAAATATTTATATAAATATATAAATATGTATAAGTCAATCGGGAAAAAAAATCACGCGTGCACAAATTTCAAAGCGCATTTAAATCGGGAATATATCTTAATAATAAGGAATAACAACAACAACAATAATAATTATAATTATAATTATAATGATAATAATAATAAACATCGGAAATTAAAACTTACGTAAACTTATGCCGGGGTCAAAATTGACCAAAATTATACGTATAAAATTCTGGTAACATTATCGTATAATGCTGGTCAGTTTTGACACTGGCATAAGTTTAATTCGGTATTAGAAATTTACTACGGTAGCGGTTTAGTAATAATACATTTTTGAACTTGTATTGGTGAAAATTTTTTCTCTATTCGCCTATATTGGTGTAGGTGCAATCAAAAAAACGCCATAATAAAGAGGTTGGTTGTTTTATTTATATTTATTTAAATTTTTTGCATGGTATCATTATTACAAGTGTTTTTTTATTTGTGATATTTTAGACTACTTGATTTAGCTAAAATTGGGCCTAGGTGCCATAGAAGCAACTTCTTTCAATTAAAATCATATTCTGCTTGTGAAATTTAGATATTTGATCAATACAATAACAACTAAAAAAAATAATGAACAAAGAATTTCCTTCTTTATAATCATGGTATTGCAAATCGATCACAAGCTTTTTATTTCTAAAGTAATTTAAAATCATTCCAAGACCAGAGATTTTTCTTGTAATAATATATGTCAAATCATTCATTGGTTCAAATAATAACCTTATTCGAATAGAAACTTGTAAAGCAATAAACAACAAGCTACACCCACCAGTGACGAAATCACTGTCATAAGTCATTCTTTGATAATTAAAAAAATAAAACTTGCCATATTTATAAAAAAAAACTTCTCAAGTGACGAAATCACTTGTTATAAAGCATTCCTCTAATTTTAATAAATTTCCGTATATTCCTTTCTACAAATTAAATCCATTACAATTCAATTATAATAATTACTAATATTCTCTTATTATTACAACTATCTCATTACACCTTCGAATTCGAATTGTCGTTTTGAAATACACATAGACATGTCAATATTGGTATGTTAACTTATATTTTTTCTATTTTGGCTTTGAAGTTTGCACGTAATAATGATACACAACGATATTATTAATAAAATAAAAATGCACCTGAGTGAGTGTCTGAGTTTGAAATACACATGGGCAGGTCAATGTTGGTATGGAGAACAACTTTACATAGTAAATAAGACAAGTTTAGGTACAAGTTTTAATTTTGAAGTTTTAAAATAGAAAAGAAAGAAAAGAAAGAATTCTAAAATTCTTTATTGTTGAATAACGAACGATGAATCAATCACTAAAGTTTGATGATGATGATTGTTCTTTAAATAATGAAAATTTTTAAAGAATAAATAAATGCTATGTAACGAATAATTACGAGAAGACTATTTGAAAAGAAAAACAAGGGGCGAACGACTGAAATAAATCGAAGCCCTCGAACTTTGTAAAAGGCCATATTTATTAATTTACAGTTATCTGGTATCATCAAGTATGCTCTAGGTGCAGTAATCGATGGTCAAAGTAAATTCGTAAACTAATTAATTGACAAGCATCAAATTATTTGCAAGTTTTCTGCATAATAAGCCATACTTGTTAAATAATCGGTATTAACTGAAATGATATCAACATTTAACAAGAATCGAAAAACTGTGAAAAGTTTATTACTTCAAAATAATTTAGCTTTAAGAAATAAAATAAAGATAAAATAAAAAGATAACGAATAATTTATAGTGGAAGTCATTTATCGATTCTTTCTTTTAATTATTAGAATCTAACGAAATCAAATGCAATTAAAAAGTATTGTTAGCGATAATTAATGGATAGTAATTCCAATTAATGATGAAATTTTTATTCACCTTCAACATTTTAGAGAAAAGAGTTATAATCAAAATTACTTAATAATTTAGCAATCTCTTCATCTAATATTCTACTTGTATGATATGCATCTGGATGTGACTGGTGTGCTTGTTGCAAAGTACTACTATCACTGCTACTAGTATTATTATTATTAAAAACTTCATTGCGTTTATTTCTAGCAAATATCCAAAGCTCTCTACTGGTTGGTCTTTTTGATGGATCCGCATCCCAACACTTCTGCATCATTTGCACATAATCTTCAGGCATTCCAGGTAATATTGGTGGTCGTAAACCTGCACATATACTAAACATTAAATGATGATTGTGAGCTCTATCATCAAATGGTGGATGTCCTGCAAATATTTCCCACATTAACATTCCAACACTATAGATATCTGATTCTTTGGTGTTCTTTGTACCTTTAAATAGCTCGGGTGCAACATATGATATAATCCCATAGACTTTATTTGATGAGTTTTCATCAACTGGTCCACATAATCCAAAATCTGTAATAAAACAATTACCTCCACTTATTAATATATTACCACTATGTAAATCACAATGGATTAAATTTTTCAGATGTATATCATCTAATGCATCACATAAATAAGAAAATATTGTAATTCTGTCTTTTAATGTTAAATGACTTTTTTGTAAATAATCCCTTAAATTTCCATCTGGAGCATAAGGTAAAATAAGTGCATAATTTCCATTATCTGGGAATTTAGTTATACCATAGCACTGAACAATCAACCCTGATTTGATTTTACAATAATTCATTGCCTGAAAATAAACAAAATCAATTAATATTATATAATACAGTATTGTTTAAATGACAACTATTGACCTCATCAAAAAAGGCTTGTCCTGGATTACTTGAATTATTTAAACTTTTTAATACTACTTTCACCCTTCCTAAATAACTAAATTCCTTTTTATTTTCATCATAATCAATAATACTTCCTCTTGTCCATGTAGCAGTATAAATTGAACTAAATCCGCCTTCAGTTAACTTTGTTATATTATAAAATTGCTCAAAAGGTATCCATTCTAAAATATATCTTGGCAGAGATGATTTCATTTGACATTGTTGAATAAAATTATCAACTATGTTATTTCCAGACATCCAAGTGGTGAAAAGACTCTGTAATTGTAAACTAATACAACCTTCACAGAACCTATCAGAGCATTTTGTCAATTTACACTTGTTACATTTTTTTGCTTTTCCCAATTTATCTCTTGCATTTTTTAATTCAAACTCATAAACAAACTTTTCTTTACAAAATTCTTTTTCATTTACAGAAAGCTCCTTGTTTTTCTTGACTAATGAAAAAAAATAATCTTTTCTACTTTCTCTATCAGAATTAGCATTAGCATTATTACGCATTTCATTATTAATTTTAAATACAAATTCCTGTCTTTCTGATGATAACGAAAATAACAATTTATTATGTGACATTATATAAAGATATGAAATATAAACTTTGTTTTAATATTAATGTTTTTAATGTGGAGATTTTTCGTGTAACGGTCACATTATTTCCTTTTTCTTTGCGGAGAATTGAATGTGTAACTAACAATTTTTTTTAATGAAAATTGCATTATCGCCAAACTCTAGTGATCGATTTATCGTGCGTGATTCAACAACAAAAGAAATTTTTTGAAGATAAACATAGAAATCAAGATTAAAGTTTACAAAAATATGTAACAAAACCTGACTTATGTTCTATGCAAAGGTCGTTCTAAGTACCAATATTGATCAACCTATGTTGCTTCAAACTCAGACACCAAAGACAGCTCAAGAACATTACTAATATTATCGTGTATCACTATTACGCGTAGTTAACCACAAAGTCAAAAATTCGAAAAAACATCAAACCAACACAACTCATGTGTATGTAAAAACAATTTGATTTTTTACATTTTATGAAATGTAATAATAAAAGAATGGTTTAATTTGTAGAAAGAAGAGACATTTTTATTTTGAAAGAAAATGCACGGAAAAAAATAAGTAACTTATTTAAGTAATTCAAATTATAACATTTGTAAACTTCCATGATAATTATTCTTCTTGAATTATTGCAATATACATACAATGATTTTATTCATCCCCGGGACACATAATCTGGAACTTTTGATGGTCCTATTTTATCATTATCATTATTGCTGCTTGTATCGAGTGTTTTTACTTGTATCAAGCATTTTTGCTCTTATGTCAAGTGTTTTTAATTACGTCAAGTGGTTTTTACTTACGTTAAGGGCCTTTACTTTAGTTGAATCGTCAAAATGGCCTTGGTGAGAAACTGCCTTTAGTCAATACTTTAATTACGTCCAATGACTAAAGTCAAAAGTTTCGTCACGCATCATTAATGACTACAAAGATTTTAGCAACTAACACATTTTTTTCGGTGACTTTTTCTCCTTATGAACATGTTAAGATAGGTTTTTTGACAAAGAAGCATATTACGATTCCAACAATAGAAGGCCATTTTATTGGATCGAGTTTTCTTTTTGAAGCGTCTCCATTGCTATGAGTTCTGACTCGTTCTGATTTAGATTCATGTAATTCTGCGAATTCATTTTTTGGACCACTACTGAGCAATCGCAACAAAAAATGAAGTTCCCTTTCATACTCGGTAGAATCATCATATTTATTCTTATTCATATGCATATAATTTTATATATGCGCCTGGTAATCACTGTGAATACAAATTTTTTTTTTTAAGTTGGTGTTGTTTGTTATTGTTTTGCTAAACCTTTTGTTGATACCATTATCATTGCTTTTGGATTAATACAAATGCTGACGTTTTATCAATAAATGAAGAAATAAATAAATCTGAGAACCTTGCATCAGGAAATTTTCCCCGCCGTAATATTACGTCCATAAATTTTAATATGTAAAATTGTAATATTTGCATAAAAAATTATGTGATATTTACACTCAATGTAATAATTGCATAATATTAAGGGCCCACCGTAAACTTACGTAAATAATGTAATAATTATGTGGGTCTGGGACACTTTACCGACACCCACTTTACCGACAGGACACTTTACCGACACCCACTTTACCGACAAGACACTTTACCGAC
>CAJVPN010000666.1:0-23267 GCA_910592215.1 Entrophospora candida
ATTTTAAACGGTAATGGTGATCATCACAGAAATTTCCAAAAATCGTTATGGAGTTATTAAAAAGTCAAGATATTCGTCACACAATTCAATGACAGTTTTTTTATAGTTCTGCTGTATGTGAAGTTGAAATTATGTGAAATTGAAATATTATGGAATGGGGTGAAATTCTGATTGGCTAATTTGAATTTCATGTATGTAAATTTGAATTTCACATATGTGAATTACGAATTCACATAATTTCATTTTCACGTACAACAGTTCTAAAAAGATCAGCTTTACACTAAAATCTTTATTGAAAAGCAATAAATATTTGAATGATTTTATCCAAATCTTTGATGGTTCATATAATTCGAACATTCGATTTAGCCAGTAAGCTCTAAAAACAATATATTTATTTATTTGTTATCATTAATGATGGGAATGACCTTATAACAATATTATTTTTTTTTAATAATTAAGTAAAATAACATGATTACACTTTAACTTACATTCATATTAATGTGTTGAAGATTTTGTCTTTCCAAATATGATTTCCTTTATAGTAATATACTGTGGGCAAGATATTCACGTTTCCAAATCTTCGGAAAAAATTTTTAGCACATATTCACAAATGAATTTATACATAGGACGTTGCCATATATTAACTGAGACCAATTTATTGTAGCAACTGAGAAATTGTACTTTAGGTAACTGGTTTTTCCAGCTCATCTTTAAAAATCCGGATATTCTTTTAAGAAAAATTGTTTTGATTTTTACCTATCAAAATTATTCTTTTAATTATTGTTTGTAAACCATCCAATTCATCTTGACATTCATTTTTTTTGATCAATGGATCAAAAAAATTTATAAAATGTTCCAACAAAACATTCAACTCACTTCTTCCATAACTCAAAATATTATCATTGTAAAATTACATTCTCTCGGATTAAGTATTTTAAAAGTTCAACATTTGGAAATCTATTTTTGAATTCTACTGCAAATATGATGAATATTGCGAGCATGCAACTGAGGTTGTCCAATAAAACATATAAATACTGCTAGTCCCCTAGTTTCCTAGTGAAATCTTTATCAATAGACCTCGACTAGATTTTCCCGTTAGCCTCGCTAACAAAATAAAACATATATACAACTATATTAATTGAGGCAATATTGTAAAATTAAAAGGGATTCCTAATAATTAAATCATTAATCATTAGAAAGGGTTACGACACAATTTACAATGGCTTTGCCTCTTTAACTATGCAATGATTCGTAAATAATTTAAAATGTTTTTATTTCAATATAAAGAGTTGTGATTTTCCAGTTAGTTATTTTAACTCAAGCAAATTATACTTCTTTACATTTCACAAAATTATAAAGGTAAAATACTTTGGTGATTAATTGTAAAGAGACTTGGACACCATCAGGAAAATAAATCTTACGTAAACCTACATAGGGTTCAGAATTGGCCAGCATTATGCCGATATTTTGGTAATTCTGTTAACATTTCCGCATAATGCTGGTCAGTTTTAAACCCTATGTAGGTTTACGTGAGATTTATTTTCCTGATGACTACTGTCTATAATAACAAAAACACCTCTTGACATTACTTAATCATAAGAACAAAAAATACCACGCAACAATTTACAAATAAAGAAATATTAATATTACAGTCAGACCTCTATATAATCACACTCTCGGACCACACAAAATACGCGCTTATAGAGAAGGTGTGAGCTTGCATAGAGGTACATTTATATAGTCACAAGTGTACTTGCATACAGGTATTTTTGTATAGTCACAAGTGTTCTTATATAGTGGCTTTATATATAGTCATGACAAGTGACAAGTTTTTTTACTGGCAAAATATTGACTTCTATAATATCAAAACCAGCATATTATAAATTACATATTTCAACTCTTTTAAATCACTGATAAGAGCATCAATGGTGATTTGTTTATGATTATTAAACTCATGAAGCACAAACTCTAAAATTTTATAATTCATTGTTCTCTTCTTGTTGCTCATAATAATCAATCCAAGTTATCAGAGCATCTTTTCCAGAATTATCAGTTATTTCAACATGTTGAGCCTCTTCATTACTATTATTTTTTTCATTTATATTAACTGGACCTTGAACTAATTTAATTATTTGTTTATCACTTAATGCTTCGTCAGTAGAGATGTTTGATATAATGATTTTTTACCAACTTTACCAATTAATGTTAATATTAAGTTCGTGCAAGACGTAAAAACTTTAACAAGTACAGTACATTTAAAATACAATATTAGAAATTTTTCTAGGACATAGCTAACCTGCGATAGTGATTATAAACAAAATGTGCTTACATAGAGGTTTTTTATTAATAAAAAAACAGGATAGTGTGCTTATATCAAGGGCTTTTTATAGAGTATTCTTATTATTATATAAGAACTTCGAATATCGAAATATTGAATAATTCCTGTGTATGGAGTTGTTAAGGTATTGGTGTGGACAATGGTTTTCTGCGTTTTGCAGAAAACTGCAAATCTCACCTTAAATACAGAATCTAAATTTAAACACCACATAATTGCGCAGAGTTACAAATAGCTGTGCAGAAATTGATCACCAGGCTTCTTTTCCAGTTCAACAATTTTAAACCGGTTTGAATCCGGGTGCTATAATTCAACCGATTGATTAAACTTGCATTTATCTTTAAGTTTATCATATGAAAAGGATTCTCTAATAAAAACAAAAATAGTAACAATAGATAAATGATTTGTACAAATAATAGTATTGAATGGTTAAATTAAAATTCGGTTTAAATCCGGCTGCTATAATTTCAATCGGATTTTCAAATAAAAAACGGTTATTTAAATACAAGTGCGACGAAATTATTATTCTTGTTCTTTATTTTCAAACCTATTTTTAAAAAAAAAAAGTATTTGTAATGTCAGAAGAAATAATTACAGAGATTAAAGAATTTTTTTCAAACATAGAAACCCTAATTAAAAATCATTTTGATGATGATAATATTCAAAACCAATCCGATATCCAACAAGAGTTTAAAAATGGAAAAAGGTTAATTGACAAACTAAAAGATGATCAGAAGCAACACGGGTCTTTTAGATTCCAATATCACATCATTTATGCTAGCTATTTGAAAACTATTGGTGAAGTAGATGATGCTCAAGATCAAGAAGTGTTGTCAAAAAAATTCGAAGTATTCAAGAACTCTCCTAAGAAAGAAGATACCTATAAAAAAGAATCAATGCTATTGATAGAACCTACATTAGAAAACCTCGATCAATCACTTGAACCTGAAAATAATATACAAGGGGATGTAGAAAAACAACTAAACAAGCTTAGAAGCCTTTTAAGAGAGGGGCCTATTGAAGATATCAAACAGACTTTTAAAGTATTTAACATCATCCCAAGAACCTTTGAAGACTATAAATCTATTGTTACTTGCAATGCTATTGTATGTAAATTAATAGATAATTTAATTAATGAAGGACTAATTGGTCTGGAAAAGCTTCAAGATTCAACAAATACAGAAAATAAGGAGCAGATAATTCGTGCTTTAAAACCTTTAAAATTATTTGCTAATAAAGCAGCCTATGAAAAAAGAATAAATTTTATTCAGAACGTTTTAAATTCTTCTAATAAAAAAGGAATTCTATTTGACAATGTGTTCACAGAAGAAAGAATTAATAAACAGTATAAAGAACTTGCTTTGTATTTCCATCCTGATAAAACTAATCGTCCAAACAGCCCAAATTATTTACGATATGAACATAAAAATCTAAGTGGTGAGATCTTTAGAGATATTCAAGAGATTAAAGAGAGCTTATTGATTGATCTGGAAGATACCACAAAAAATGAAAATGTGCTATCTTCTCACGAAACAATGGCAAATAAACTTTGGAGTATTGCAATTGATTATCGTAATGCATCTAAAGCACAATGGAGTAAATTAAAATTGTTAAAGAAGGATGATATCAAAGACATTTCTTCCGAAAGACTAATAAAATTGAGTGAGGATAATGGAAGATTGGCCTATGAGAGATATCGATCTGCTTGCAAGGTTGCAGATAGAACTAAACAGCTAAGGAAACAAGTAAAATTACGAAGTAATATGGCATTATGTTTATACATCTCTAATTGTTGCCTAGAAGCACAATTATATGCTTTATCAGCAATTAATTTAATAATTCGGAATTCTCAGGATGTCACACAACAAGATCTGTTCGATGCAAAAGGAGTATTTGATAAAGTTAAAGGTGGCGGAGCTACTAAAAATAACTCTACATTAAACAATGATAATAATATCGAAAAGGCATTGGCTTTAACCAGAAAGGCAGACCATGGAATTTCATACTCCCAAAAAACTGCGACTAAGCAATCAATTAATGAGGATCTAGAGGTAATATGCACTGAATTAATGATCCATGCAGAACGTAGTTTGGGACAACCGCGAGCATATGGTGAAAAAATTTTGCATGCAGAAGAGCGTTCTTTGCAATATAAAGCAAAAGGAGGGACAGCTATAGTGGGCGGAATAGGCATAGGAGGATCAGTAGCAGCAAATGCTGGCTTAAATATTTATGCAGCAATTGCAATTGGAGCTGGAGTTAGTAATCCACTTTTATTGATTGGAGAATTAGCAATTGGTATAGCAACTCTCGGTTTAGGGATATGGGGCGGTGTAACATTATGGCAGGAAGGTGTTATTATTTTAGAAGAGCCGACTATTCGTGAAAATCTCAATAAGATTATGATAAAGGCACTAAAGGCTTTTGATGAGGGAGATCACCAAAAATTCCTTGATACTCTTGCGGAGGAATTTACGACAGGCATCTGTCTTTTAAAATTAAAAGATCGTAGTGATATTATTGACACTAAAAAAATGGTGTATATACTTGTAAAACATGGCTTCAGATCAGATGGTATAGCTTATCTATTTAATTTGATTGGAGAGGTTTTAAGTAGTGGGAAAGTAAAAATTGAAGGAAAAACAAAAATGGAGTTAAAGGAACTTGCAAAAGATGTTTTATTAGGGGCGCTTAATAAGGAACTTGAAGTTTATGCCAAAAGACTTGATGACCGCATTTGTGAATTACGGGTAAATGGAATTATGGCTCAATTTACGAACTTTTTTGATATTAGTGAGTTTAATGGCATAGCAAATGAAGCAAGTAAACACCTTGAGGATGCTGAAGAAATGCCCTTTAAATCAAGGCTGGATGAAATGCGTAATATCGCAAAGATTAACCTTGCAATTATTGATATGCTTGCTGGATCAGAAGAAATTAGTCGAGCTAGAACAACTGTTGAGGAAGTTCGAAATTCAATGAATGCTAATTATCAATTTGTTGGTACTGTAGAAACACGTCTTGAAGTTTTGGAAGATTTTTTGTGGGTTATAAGTGGTGAGGAATTGCCTGATACAAATGAATTACCTCTAATCACTTACACACTAGAACCAGTTCAAGACATGGATAACAATAAATATCTCTGCTATCTAAATGAAAAATTACAGAATGTATCCTTGGATAAAGATAAAAAGGATCTTTATATTGAAATTGCAGCATGTCATGAGAAGTTAGCTGAAGAAGAGGATAAAATTAACCAGTTACGCAGCCTATGTAATTGGCAAAAGGCTCAAAAGAATTATGAGAAAGTACGTGAAATAAATAGCACAGACATAGCTGCTACTCTTGGTTTTGCAAGATGTTTATTAAAATTATCCAAATATAAACGGGTTATTGAACTTTTAAAAAGTACACATTTAGATCTGAAATTAGAGTACGATTACTGGTGCCTTTGCAGCATTGCTTATTTTAAGCAAAATGATTACAAAAAAGCAAATGAATGTATTTTGGAAGCACTGAGAATAATTCCCCAAAACAAATTGGCCATGAGGCAGAAAAAGCTCGTTGAAAGGCTAAGGAAAGAAAATACATTAAAAAATCGTATTGATCATTATCAAAGAGAAAAAAAAGCCATAAAATCCGAAGAAGATTATCTAATAAATTCTCGTAACAATAGTCATGTTTATAGAATCCTTTCCATTGATGGAGGTGGCATACGTGGAATACTACCTGCTTTATGGCTCAGTGAACTAGAATATCGTGCCCATAGACCCATTTCTCATCTATTTAACATGATATCTGGAACATCCACAGGTGGGATCATTGCCGCTGGACTATCAGCACCATCCTGGCATGAATTGACAGAATCATCTGGATACAAATATTCAGAGTTTGAACCATTATTCTCAGCTTCATCTTTGTTAGATTTTTATCAGAATAATGCAAAAAATTTATTCGCCTCAAATAATTCACTTATGGATTACTTCAAACTAAATACAACAACAAAATACAACTATAGAGGTCGTCTTTCAATGTTTAAGAAGGATTTTGGTCATGCTCACTTAGATTGTGCACTTACTCAATTGGTTATCCCTGCAGCAAGAAAAGAAGGTAACCTTACTCACTCGCATTTATTTACACATTTCGATGCACTTAAGGATGAGTCAAGAAATGATACTTTTGTTAATGCTTTAATGGCAACAACAGCTGCACCATATTTTTTTCCACCCCACAACATAAATGATAAGGGTGTTTTTCTAGATGGCGGATTACATCTTAATAATCCAGCAATGGAAGCTTACAATGAAGCTATTCGATACAATGTTGCTAGGGAAAAGATTTTCATGCTTTCAATGGGTACAGGGAGCTATATACCGGATCCTTTCAATCCAGATCTATACCATGGTCAACTCTTTTGGGAACAGAATCTCCATAATGCAATGCCCCCTACACAAGAAGACAACACTAATCAACAATTGTATACTATTTTGGGAAATAAATATCAGCGATGGCAAGTTTGGTTTGAAGAACCATTGAAATTTGATGATATCAACAATATTCCTACCCTTTTAGAAATAGGCAATCAGCACATAGAAGAACTTGATGCTTCGGATGAGAATCCCTTGAACAAACTGGTAGAGTCTTTTGAGGAGTATGAATCTAATGATTCAAAGATGACAACTAGAGAAAAAATCTAATAAATTGTTATTATTATTATTATCTTAATAAAATTATTTTCTGACAACATAAATAATTTAAAATTAATAATTACAAGTGTGTACCGAAAAGTTTTGCTTAAGGTTCAATATGATATTTACTTTAAGTATATCCCATAATTCAAATCATTTATGCTAGATTGTTTAGATTGCCACCAATTAAATTGTAATTTACTGGTATAAAGCCTAGAACATAAAGATAATTTATTATTTATTGTCTTCATGGGGCTTTTTAATAGAAAAGGACCATAGTGTAAAAAAGCAATTTTGAGTTAATGTCAATTATTATATAGATCTCTTTAAATATTTTTTGGATTAGAAATCAATAATTGTATAGTTATCTGCAAAAAATATCCACAAAATTATAAATATTCTAATTCGCAAAACGATTTTCAGAAAAGATATCTGAATTAGAAGTTCATGAATCAATTCATATATATTGTTTAATGTATAGCTTGCCTAATATTAATATAATGTTTCTGAATTAATATATAATAAATATATATCATTAACTGACAAAATGAACAGAAAGATTTGACAGGTTTATTTTGGTAAGTTATGTTCATAACTAAGAAATCATTAGTTTTAACCATTTCACATTTTTCTTAACGGTGGCATTAATCATTCAATTTGTAACATTATTAATTAATACTTGTTAATATTAATGATATTCATTTACAGTCGAATAAAACTTCATTATTTAAATGCCAACAATACAATTTCTTCCAATTTATTTATACTAAATCGTAACAACAATTTCCACGAATGTATATTTATGTTTTACTCTCAACACTATCATTAAACAATCTTCTTTAGATTATGCATTATATATCCTGAACATGTTTCTTGGTGGGTGCCATTCTAGCCATTCTCCTCTTTCCTACCAAGTTGGGCAAGTCCCCAAACTTCAATAAATAAAATTTATTAAATATTACCCCACTAAAAGAAAAGAAAAGAAATAAAAATAATAAAAATAATAGAGACAAATATAAAATAAGAGAAAATAATTATGCACAGGATTTGTATGAATTGTTAGAGATAGATTTATTATGGGTCTGGGACACTTTACCGACAACACACGGAGTTACATTTAATTTCTACACAAAATAACAAAATGCTAAAATATCACGTCGCGTGTTGTCGGTAAAGTGTCTTGTTGGTAAAGTGGGTGTCGGTAAAGTGTCCGGGTCCGATTTATTATCATTACGAAAATACAATGTTAGTAGACAACAAGAACAAGTACAAGTACAAGAACAAGGTTAAGGACAGTGTGATTTATTAAATGATGATTATTATGATTGATTAATTAATTGATTATATAGATGGTACATGTAGTTGAGACAATTACGATACTATTTATACATGTTAAAGGTTCTATCATCTAGTTCTCCGATTCTTTGAAATCCTAATTAAATTTATTACTTGAACCTTCTGTGTGTGCAGTATATTTGTGTTTTAGATAAGCATCGCGATGGTATAAAACAGATGATAAATTTATCAGAGAAAAAATAGATGGAATATTAGTAAGATTTGTTCTTCATCAAAGCAATTTTATTAAAGGCTACTTTAGATTAATTTCTAATTATCTCATATTTTATAAATTAAATTTACAGTATCCTAATGAAAATGATTCTGATATTGGATAGGAACCACAAAGTTCAAGTATAATGAATAATTGAATAATTCATAATTGTACTATATTAATAATAATGTATATTGCTTGCGCACATTAATTAATGATACTATTTATTGATAATAAAGTACATCTTTGATAAAATACAATTCTAACATGTATATATTTGTTAAATTATGATGTGATTCTTGCATACAAGTAAATTTTTTTAATTTTAATATATACATTATACATATTTTTTTTTCATTTTTATTACGTATATGTAAACTTTATTGTTACTAAGGGTATGTAAAATAGATGTGAAAATATTACGTCAAATTAATGATAATTTACCCTTAAAAAATTTGCTTATAATGAGTACAAATACAACCCTTTTCTTCACACTCATTACATGAAGGCTCTTTAGTGATGCATCCGTTGTAAGGACCTTTTGCAGAAGTTATTCCATTCTCATTTTGTGTATCCATGGCAATCGCTCACTGATTATTGTTTGATGTTTATCTTCTTGTTTGTTTTTTAATTAGATAATTTGAAGTTTAATTAATCAGTCGATTGGTTCAATTGGTTATTATTTGAAAGTTTATTTTTAATTAATAAAAAGCATTAATTATTACGGGAATTTATGATAGATTTTTTAAAATATTAATACTAAATCTAATGGTGAATTATTTCTTCTAGGTAGGGAGGGTTTCTATTTTTATATCAAATCGGGTTGCCCAAAAGGAATGCGTGTTTGCCTTTTTTAACCTCATTAAATATTCCATATTAATATAAATATATATCATAAATGAAAAGTCATTTACAAAAAATGAAAAATATTGATATGAAAAATTATTTTTTAGGTGTGGGAAAATAAATTTATTACAATAAATGAAAGTTATTTTTTAGCGGAAAACAAATTAATTACCTGAATATGAAAAATATTAATAATATATATCAATAAATGAAAGTCATTTTTTAGATGCGGAAAATAAATTTTTTAGCAAAAATTTTCTGAATATGAAAAAATATTAATATGTATCAATAAATGAAAAGTCATTTTTTAGCAAAAATTTTCCTGAATAACAATAAATGAAAATTCATTTTTTAGATGTGGAAAAATAAAATTATTTTGAGAAAAAATTTCCTTCCATGTTAATATCAATAAATGAAAATTGATTATAGAATAATCTACATAATTGGTTCCAATTCATTCTGTTGTTAAACATCTTCCCAAGACTTCAAAGAGAGCTAAGTTTTGTTAGAAACATTGCCCTTTCTTGTAACTTTATACAAAAATTCTTATATGGAACATACTGCAACAAAACCAGACGAAGTGAACGCTACATATATATAAAAGTGTAATAAATTGATGCATCAAAAACGTATCAACATTTGATGACACTCACAATCCTGCCCTGTGTTTGAACATCACCAATTCACGCATTTTCAAGTAAAAAAAAATCCAACTACAAATCCTTAAATAATCATTTTTAAACACTATTATATTTTATTTTACAAAAATCATACAATAAAGATATTTGTAATATTTTCATATAACAATTCAATAAAAAATGCATACTTTTAACAGTGAACTTTTTTGTGGGTTGTTAATTGAGATCTTTCTTGGTCTCTTGTTTCATACAAATTTACAAAAACTAATTCTATGATATGAATCAAAAATTCGATGAAATAATCAATAAATATAGCCCTCCAAAAAACATAAACTAAGCATGTTAATTGGTGAACAAAAATACCTGGTTTTTCCTTTAGCTATGAGAATAACCGTAGTTTAAATATTTGTGTCTTGAAGTATCCGTAATTTTCAATAATTAAATGTAGTATATTAAATTGTTTCCCAAATTGTCTAGGTGCAATTTTTCTATCTTCAGCTTCCACCTTTGGCACTTATAACCCAACATTGAATGACACGAAATTACTGAGTAAAAATTAAATTTTAATACGTGACTCGAATTTGCCTATCATCGTTAAATATTTTGGTTAAGGATACCGGCTACAACTTCTGATGATGGTTGCTACCATCTTTGCGTTATGTAAAAATGATTGCAAAACCGTCTTTAAGACCATTTTGTTTCCTTTTTTTGGATTGCGACATGAAGCACTACTGCCTTTTTAAAAAAAGCTCTATTAGTTGATAGAATAGGTCTTTACTTTTTAATATAGTAGAGAAATTTTCTCAAAAAAAATCATTAGTCCTATTCTTTTTTAAAACATGTACTTTACTATTACTATTGCTATGCTCGTGAGGAATTTTGAGCGCTAGGATCATTGCTAAATTTTTAAATTTAGACTAATACTCAACAATCATATCTAAATTTAGCAGGAAGGAAAATAATTTTTTAACCAAATCACGTGAAGACCTTTTTTGAAAAGTTATTGCATTTTTGAACAAATCACTAAATCGCAATTTTTGAACTTTGAGCGCGTGGCACAGCAATAGAAGGTCTTTAGACCGAACTAACCATATAATTGAAATTTTTCTACAATTGAAAAATAAAAAACTAATTGATAAAAAATTGAATTCAGTTTCAATTTATGATGAAAATTTTAATAGAACAATTAGAAATTCAAGACATGCAAATCACTTACTAGATGAATTAATAAGTAAAAAAAATAATAATAGAAATAGTTACATTGCAAAAATCTGGTGCTGGATTTTGGATAACAAATTCTAAACTAATAGATGTTACTAAAGGCGCTGAAGAATTAGTCTATTCTTATTCCTGGGACTATTATTTGTAAAATGGCAGGTTATTTAGATAAAAATATAATTATATATATATATACACGTTTGACCCTTTTTTTTTTTTAATAAAAGCTTATAATTTCATAATTTTATTAAATAAAATAATTCAAAATATGAGCTATTCCTCAAAAAAAAAAAAAAACTCAATTTAACAATTTTATATATTGATGAGGTTATCTATTAAAACTAAATGAGAATCATTAAAATTAGAATTTGTGTTGTTTTGTTTTTCAGATTGATACATGTTATATTTTTTTTTACACGACACATCAAATATTATTTATATATATGATTTCCCTACCTTTAAATATCTCTAACTCGTGTAGCAGACCGTTTTTTAAAAATATCACATTATAATTAAAGCTTTCTAATGGATACCTTTTTATATTGAAAGGTCTTCGGTT
The DNA here is from genome assembly GCA_910592215.1 of Entrophospora candida. Taxonomy (NCBI): domain Eukaryota; kingdom Fungi; phylum Glomeromycota; class Glomeromycetes; order Entrophosporales; family Entrophosporaceae; genus Entrophospora; species Entrophospora candida. The sequence goes on from CAJVPN010000666.1 coordinate 11,834, forward strand.
TAAATTGTTTATTATGGTTTTTTATAATTTCCACTGTGTCACCTGATGGAGAATAAACTTAATATTAAATGCACAAGACATTTTGATTAAAAATTAATTTTTTGCAACAAAAAAAAAACAAACCAAAACAAAAGCAAAGAAAAAAATGTCAGTATTTATAAGTTCTCGAATGTGCACGATTTCTTAATTTTTCATAAATTTATAATCATTCAACCCAAATCCAGTAAATAACAACTTCTTTTTAAATCCTTCCAATTTATTCCAAATACACACATTAGATAATGAATTAGATAAATCATAGATAAGGAACAACAGAAACCCACGGAATAAAACAAAATGTGAATGATTGATTATCCACGCCAGTTAATAATAAAAATACGACAGGCCAAAAATAATTTTTTTACCATTGATGTTAATTAGACAAATATTGATCGACAAAAAAAAAGGCAGAAAACGATCAAAATATCAACAAATGAAAAGTCTTTTTTTTGAATATTAATATAATATCAATAAATGAAAAGTCTTGTTTTTGAATATTAATATAATATCAATAAATGAAAAGTCTTTTTTTTGATGCGGAAAATAAATTCATTACCTGAATATGAAAAATATTAATATATCAATAAATGAAAAGTTATTTTTTAGATGCGGAAAATAAATTTATTACAAAAATTTTTCTGAATATGAAAAATTTTTCATCAATTTAATTGTATGTTTTCAGAAGGTAATGATATTTTTAAACTATGTAAAAACTTACTAACCTAATTTTAGGCTTGCCTTTGAGAAATCAGAGTATGACTCGTCATAAACAAGAAATAAAGTAGGATTAGACAAAGTTTTTTGTTGATAATTGATGGTATTAAATAATTTACATGCCACAGTCCATTAGAATTATTTGAATTTTCACTAGTAGGTGGTTGGGCACTAAAAGAAGTCCAAAATATGGGAAGAAGGGTGGTGGTAGACTTATACCAAAAAGAATAATTTGTGTTTTTTAGCAGGAAATGTTGACAATAGTTATTGAATGAGTTGTCAAAGAAATGTAGAAGGAAGAATGATTGAAAGTTCAGATTTACCAAGATCATAAACCACAATAATTGATGACTAGATACTCAGCACAGTTATGTGAGAAAAAACACTTTGAGTTGAAGATTGAAAAAAAGGCTTATAAATTTATTCTATTGTTTGAAAAATTATATATATTTACCTTCAAGTTTAAATAAAAGAATGCTTTTAAAAAGACATAACGTTAATCCTAATTGTGTGATTATTGAAGCACCTGCTTTATGTAGAGTTTTGCGGTGGTTATGTTTCATTCTTCTATTCCAAATGTCATTAAATAGAATAAATAGGTTGTAGGTTAATTTTCTATTATTAATAAAATTACATACCATGAACCAATAGAATTACAATTCCCACATATCTAATGGAAGTCGTTTAAGAAGAAAATTGTTACTGAGAAGAGTTTACGAACTCAATGGAAATCTAATCTATCAGACAAAAGAGTAGAACTTTAAAAAAAATTATTTTAATTCTATATATTAAATTTCTAAAATTTCGAGTTTATATAGTATAAAAGTAAAGATAGTTTATTATTATGATAATACGAAAGTTTTTTTGAATATCGATTGAGGTTTACAAGTGTATTAATCCATATAAAGGAGGATTAAGGTTTGGTAATTAATCTATTACTATTACTATTAATGCAATATGAATCATCATGTGGACGAAAATCCGTGTAACTCCCTTGAATAAATGTCAGACGCGTCATAATATTGTTTACACGACTCAATATTTAATACTCCTTTCAGACAAAGCATCAAATTTTAACTTGGTTCGAATGATTTCATTTTTATGAATATAGTTGGTAAGGATTGTCTTTATTGAAAGAAAATAGTTAATTTTTATATATATATAAAAAAATAGTTGTAATAACAATGTTTTGTAATTTTTTTTTGTAAGTGTTTCTATTTCAGAATACTTCAAAAATACCACGTCCACAAATAGAAATTATGGAACCTCTCATTATGGGAGAAAATAAAAATACAGATGAACTATCCTCAATATGGCGTAAAGATTTATAAATTCACTTAAAATCATGATTAATGATGCGGAAACGGACCAGATAGCTCGGCATATTGCAACATTACTTGTAAATAATGTATAGTATAATCTTGTCTTTTTTTCCTTTCCTTTTCCTTTTTTTTATTTTTAGTATATGTGCAGCTCAGGGGGGTGCCGTTCCTCGTGCAAATAAATACTAAAAATCTCTAAAAAAATTATCAAAATAACGTGATGTGAAATAACTATACTCTTTTCATTCATTTGTTCAAGAAACAATCTAGCACTACCACAAAGTTTTGGAAGCAATTGAAGATTGATAAAAGTTATGAAAGTGCCCGGGAGAGACTTCAGAATAAAAAGGTTTGTGGTCATTTTGAAACAGTTGTTTTTTGCAACTTGACTAGAGATGTGCCTTCATAGTAACCATGATTTTTTTTGCGCATAGTGCGCATAGTGTATATATATCATAGGGAGGGAAATATCATAAATGCACATATAATAATAAGAAAGTAAATGGCATATTTAATTTTTTTTAGAAATGTTTATTAATAAGTAAATGTCTATAAAAATATATCTAAAACCTTATGCGTAACACACTATGCATAACATACTACGCGTGACACTTCTCTAAACTTGATACATTTAAAAGCCTTCTGCGTTACAGTCTATATTCAAGGTAAATTCTCAAGTTGATGCACTACATATTTTGAAGGTTTTTAGAGCACATCAAACCATTCAAGTTTCTAGTGAATTCAACCTTGAAAACTCTGGTTCAGACATTCAAGTAATTGGTTACATATTTTCTATATCATATACTACTACGATAGCTGTAGTATTTAAACAAATAAGACCATTGTATTTGCGTCAAAAACTTCTTATAAACGAAAACGACAAGAAAAGAACAAACGATTCGTTAATAAAAGAAACAGAAGTAAAACGAGTTCGTTGTAAGAAGGATGAAGTAAGAACTTTGATTTAATTTGTTATTATTATTATTACATTTATATTTTTTATTTATTTTTAACTTCTTATTTGCACTATATTATTTTGACAAGGATTTCAACCCATTTTATGATGTTGATAAATCTCCATCTCCTACAGGACCTCTCATAATCACATCAAATAAACCAATAATTTCTCAGACAATGTATAATCAGTATCGTGCGCACATAATTTGTGCGTTCAACACTATACTTCAGGGTTGGCGAATTGACTGGTCCATTGAGAACAGATGGATTTTGGGCTGGTCCATTGCCATTAATAAAAATACATGGTTAAAGTGTTACACTAATGGACTCAATGGACCACCAATAGACCATCGATGGACCGCGCATTTGCCAACCCTGCTACATTTACACATCTCAAAAAATCTTTTGACAACAACACATATGAAAATATCAAAAATATCATTAATCGTGGGAACAAATTAATAATCAAGGATCACATAGTTGGTAAACTTAATGAAATATTTGGATGTGACTATCCTAAAGTTGAAAATACTATAATTACTGCGACAACAATTGTAGATGATCAATCGGACGATTCAAAATTCATTTATTTTATCAGACATTCTCTTTTAGATTTTATAGCTAACTTTAAATATACAACACCAAGGGCATTAGATAGGTCAATGTATGAAAGATCATATATTGTAGAATGTCTATCCCCAATATTTCATTCTTTTCGGAATTCATACCCAGAAATAAAATATCACTGGATAGAAAAGATTGATAGAGTCAATTAATGGAACAAATGAAATGTTTATGTCCAATGTAAGACAGGCATATCAGTTGTTAGAATTTCTGACGAAAGAGAGATACTAAATGTAGAGGTCTTAGGACCACCATTTAGAAGCACTAAAGACCACACTGTTGGAGATGTTAAAAAGTTATTGATTATGGCCGTCTGTAGTTTATGTTATTCCCTTGGCGACTATTTAGATTGTAGCGTTGAGGATGCCAAAAAAGTTAAATCAAGTAATTGGTAATAGACTTACATTATTTGCAATTTCCTTATTTGATAAAAAGAAATACTTGGCAGTAGAACTTTCATCATCATGTATCAGGGTTGGCAAATGTATGGTCCATTGGTGGTCTATTGGTGACATTTTAGCCATATTTAGTAATTTATTAATGGCAATGGACCAGTCCAAAGTCCATCAGCTCTCAATGGGCCAGTCAATTTGCCAATCCTGTCGTGTATAATTCCATTTTCATATGATTCAATATCATGTTATATGAAAATTTTTAATTATTTCGCAATTATAAGAGAAGAATTTCTAGAACAAGAAAAGTGCACAAAAAAATTTGTTCTTTCCATTCTACTGATAACAACACAGAAAATTTACGTGTATGGCTTCATGCACCAGATGTTAAATTATTTCCGTCAAAAGAAGATATTGATGATACAATATTTTTTATAAATTAGATTTTTTTAATTAATAAATGTGAAAAAATTTTTATTTGCCATAAAAAATATTAAGCCAACAATATTACCCATTTGTAAGAGATGAATTTAACGATGTCGCTTATCTAAAACTGCTGACAATTAATCCAAGTCACCTTGTCCCATGCCTTTCTGCAAAAATATCAACTCGATCAAATAAAAATTTGTTGCAGTATAGTTATTGGCTTTGCCTTTTCTTATTTTGATTATTGATGGTAGATCAATCTAAAATTATCTTTATGGAACTAACTAGTTGACCAATTTCTTGAGGAATAAGAAAACAAATGTTAGTAATTCGTATTAATAAAATTATTTTAAAGAATGAATGAATGAAATGAAACAAACCAACAGTTTTTATTTTTGCTTCTATTTTTAATAAATTATTTACAGGCATTTTGAATAAACTTTTTTTCCTAATATTAAGAGAAAAAACGCGTAAACAAAAAATTAATTCACGTGACAGAGGGATCTCGCTACGGCAGTTTATAATTTAAAAATTTTTGCTTCGCATACATGACGAGATTAATAATTCGGAATAACGAATTTTAAATGAAATCTTTTATGTCTATCCACTATGACAAGGTTAAATTTGTTTACCCCAAAACTTTTGTGCTATGCAATTTTTATAAATGAATAGACTTATTTTGATCTTGATTTTTAGTTGCACAGAACTTTAATTTGGAGCAATAATGAAGCAAATTGTCGGGAAAAAATTTCATATTTCATTTCTCTCTTTTCGTTTTAAATAAAATGGAATCAAATACAATATTCGTTTTAAATAAAATGGAATCAAATACAATACTCGTTTTAAATAAAATGGAATCAAATACAATACTCGTTTTAAATAAAATGGAATCAATTATAATGTTCGTTTTAAATAAAATGAAACCAATTATAATGTTCGTTTTAAATATGATGGAACCAATTATAATGTTCGTTTTAAATAAAACGGAACTAATTAAAAAAATACTAACAATTCCTCGTTGCAAACGGATTATCATTGGAGTATTTACAGCATTATTAGTAGCTCTTTTTGTTATACTCGCAACGGGAGTACTAAATGATTTGCCAACTATTACTACTGGTAAAAAAATAGATTTGACCTTTATTTAATTAGCGCATAAATATTTACTGGATGTTTAACTTAAGCTAAATTTGATTTTTTTTTTTTTTTGCTTGTATACAATAGAGCATTCTCCAATAGCGGAATTTCCTTCACCGGGTGAATTTAATTGATTGGTTAATATATAAACCATAAAGTTGACACTTTTTAAACTAATGTTATTATTTTATAGTAATTTCGTTCCAGTTTCGAAAACCCTTCACGATTCAGTGCAGTTTTCTACTGTACGAATCATTAGAATCACTTGGTAAAATCACATGTATTGTTAACTATATTTTGTGTTACATCATCATATATATTAATTCGCTTTTTATTATTCATTTCTAGAGAAGAATACCGGCTCTATTTGTTCAGAACATATCATTCAACCAACACCTCTTGGTCCATTTTGGACCGGTAAATTTTCACCAAAAAACTTAACCTTTCCTAATACTCAACCGACGAATCGGTTAAAACGGATTCTTTTTAGATTAGAGATTGATGGCGATGGTATTATGGATGGGGACCTTCCTGCCTTTACAATTAATATATTTGACTCAGGTATAAATTATTACATTAAATTTTGATTGGATTGATTGATTGGTTGATTGATGATTCTTTTTTTTTTAAAATAGGCGATGAAAAAAGTGCAGAGGCAATGTATGCCGAGGCAGTTAAGGATACCTATTTCGATAACTCATCAGACACATCATCTCTTATTACGTCGATTTTCCGAGCAAATAGATATTTTATAGGAAAGGCCAATGTAAATAATAATGATCGATAATGGTGTGTGTAATAATAAAATTGTTTATAATGAATGATATATTTTTAGAACTATCACATTCGGATGACCAGGAGGGTCACAAATAGAATAACACCATCATTCAAAGATAATTTCGGGTTTCAACCAAACCGTGACACACAATCTTATATCACAACAATCATCTGTAAGTTAAATAATTTTTTTTTGTTTAAATATATTATCATAAATGATTCTATATAAATAATAAATTGTCTAGACCCCACGTCAAGGAATTCTTCATTCTTTGCACCGGGAGTGGCAGGGTTTATGATTGACCCTCATAACTTTGTGCTTGAAACGCAGACAGAACAAAGGCAAGTAAATAAAATTAATGAATGATTGAATTACACATGTGCTGAAATTTTTTGTTGAAATGTGAATATCTTTTCCAAATTTCCTTTATAGCAAAGATATTTATGTTCCAAAAATTTCAACAAATTATTTCAGCATATGAATTGAAATAATTATATTAATTACTGATAATGACTTATTTTTTGATCGTAATACAGAAATAAGGACGTAAGTATATTTATTAATTAATAACAATGATGACAATGTTATTGCCATTGTCATTATTATTGATAAATTATTTTAATTTTTATACTAGTTTCTGTCTGTCATTTCAAACGTATTGGCTGTGGAGGGTGCATTCTTTACACTCTATACATTTTTATTTGGTAATTAGATGCCAATATGTCATTATTGCATAATACATAATACATATTATTCACATTTGCAATGATCTTTATTATTGTTTCAGGTGTTGGTCGAATAAAACCATTGGGCGTCATGCACTTAAAGAATTCTAAAACACATGATGGATATAAAAACACATCAATTCCACCATCTTTATTTTTAAAAATTGATGAAGGTAATAGAACGTTAACAACAGAAGAACGACTTGATCGTCTGACAGCGCTTATTGTAAAACATGTTATTGAGATATCAGAATTAGACGAAAAATTGAAGAATAACAGTGATGCTAACCGGTCAACAACACCAGAGAATAATGTTTGATTTCTAAAACCAAGAGTTTCGTAACTGTTCGAAAGTCAAAAGTTTCGCCACAAGTCGAAACTAGTTTTGACATATGACTTTTAATTTTAGTTTTATCTTTGCCTCTTCAAAATAGCTTTGACAACCAACACTAATGGAGAAGTAAGTTAATATTAACAAGGCGAAAAAATTTTTTAACAATAGAAATTATACAAACTTCCGAATTAGGAATTGATTCTATTTTATATATGTTATATATGCACATACTTGTATTATATTTTTGTAAATTAAAGAAAAAATTAATTATATAACAACTCTTTGTATAGTAAATTCCCTTCCATGTATATACATTTTTATTTTCCAAGAAATTCTTCCTTAAAAAATGATTGTTGGGTATTACCCTGGTTAGAAATTGATTATTATTATATTGATATCAGGGTAAAAAAACACCAATTTTAAAAGGCTCAAATTTTGATTATTTTCAAAATATACGTGATGACATTTTCTTTAAAAATTGTTGTAATAAAAAATAGCCATTGCAACCTTTTTTGAGAAAAAATCTAAGCTAAGACGATAATAAACAGAATACTCGTTACAATGGCTTAATACAATTCCTGCTGAGCTTGTGAACATGGCCACATGGCGAACAGAATTTGATCATATCACATGGTTATGAAAACCATCTGCAAAAAACTTAAATGATGTAGAGGAAAGAAACTGGGAAGGGTAAAAAGATTGATATTAGTAAACTTTGTTGTAGGACCTCCTGAAAAACTTTTAAATTACGTGCCATAAAAAGTCAATATTCTAGAGCAACTGGAAATTCTGCTGCGGCAGCAACATTATCACAGTGATGTCAGCCAGTTGATGGATATAACTTAATTAGATAAATAAGATCATAAAAAAATTTCTCTCGACAGAGTCCAGTGTAATACATACGTAGGTATTGCTTAGCCGGAGGTAATTTTAGTCATGGATAGAAAGTGAATTTGCTTAGTATATATTAGAATCAGGCAAAATATTCAATGACCTCACATGTTTAGTTTGCAAATCCTAAGTTCGGTATTATATAGAGATAAGATAAATTATCATTTTTACTATGTCTTCGTGGAGATGTTGTAAAGAGTGACTTTTAAAAACCCCATATTATCCATGCTAAGAAGGTTTTTTGCATTTGTGGTAAAACCATTAAGCTTAATAGATGCTGGGATGAAGATTACTTAAATTCTTATGCAAAGAACAATTTTCAATTTTCACAACCTGCTCAAACTGAAAATACAAAAAGTTCAGAAGAAGAACTTGATTCTGATGTAGTGATGTTAGCCGATAGAAAAACATTAGCCGGCAAAACCGAACAACTCTTAGCCAGCTAAGAATTTAATGAATTTTGGTTGACAAAAAAACCTTTTCAGATGGTACTAAGCTTGCCGGTGTTATTATTACTACTATCTTTATTATTATTACTATTATTTACTATTGTTATTATAATATCGCCTTTAATGGTTCAAATTATTTGTTTTATTTGTTATGAATTTGAATATTTGAATTACATTGAAAGTTTTATTTAAATAAAACTAATAAAACAAACAATAATAATTCAAATTGAACGAATAATTTGAATTAAAATAAGAATTTGTATTATGAATAGAACCTCTAAGACTTTTATCCTGCTATGATGTATTGTATTTTGCTTTTTGAGTTTTTTTTTGTCATACCAAGTGATGCAAGTGGATCCATCTCAACTAAATGTTTATGCCATTGAATTCTGCACTAAAATTCCAGACATAACAATGAATGACAAGAAAAAATTTTTTAGCCAACTAGCTGATAAATTTCTTGGCTGATTAACATCACTATTCTGATGTATATGATTGTATGTATGATGATGACTTACTCCAAGTAGATGAAATAAACGATGATACTTATTTTAATCAAAAGTTTTAATTGATGGTAATATTCTCAAACTGTTAGGAGATGAAAAGGGTATTATAATGAATATTTTTGTCGGGATGATATTAGTGAAAAAATAATGAGTCTTAGTTGATGCAGTACTTGATAATAAAGAAAATGATTATATTCATGGGTAAATTTTGAAGTAATGTTTGGAGTTTGCTTATTCATATTGGTAAAAACCTCGTTTAGAGCTATTATAAAGTTTTTGAATGTACTTGTTACCTCCATATGTATTGCTCTGGGTCATTTATTTCATCGCTTAGAATGACAAAAGGAAAAATCATGCCATTCATCGCTCAAAAAAAAATACAATACTCATAGCAAGATAAAATATAATAATAATAAAGAAAGTAATACTAATAGCGTATTATTAAATAATAATAATGACGTTGAATTAGGAGATATATCATTGAATAATAATAGTAGTAGTAGTAATGTGATAGTATTAATAAATAATAATAATAATAATAATAATAATAATAATAATAATAATAATAATAATAATACCGGCAAGCCAAATACTGTCTAAGAGATTGTTTTCATCAGCTGGGGTTTATTTACAAAGAAAATGAAATAGACTTAGTAAAAATAATAAGTAAATCTGTCTAATAAATTGTTTGATAAAAAAGTTTTTAGTCGGAAAAGTTTTTTTTTATCAGTTGACATCACTAATTATTCGTGATCTTCATTGGAATCATTTTGTTTCAAATGAAAACAAGCAAATTTCATTACTCACAGAACGGTATCTTCGAACAATTTGAGAATTCATTTTAAATACTTAAAATTAGTTTATTTACAAAAAAAAAAAAAAAAAAACGAAAATAAATTGTTGCCTTTAAAAACAACAAAATATTTACTTTTTAATGCAAAATGTTTATTTTAAGCCGCAAAATGGTGTAAAAAAAAATGAAGGATTATATGTCAGATAACCATTAGAGCTAATCAATTGTTTACAACTAAAACTCAAGTTTTTTTGCTCTTATAGAAAAACAAAACGTAGTAGTAGATATAGTACAAGTCACTTAGTCTCGCAATTTTTTATTGGTCGTGTAGATCTTTCAGACCCTCCAAAATGGGATAGGTAACACCAAAAAATAAATTGATCCTTTCCTTCTCTACGATTTCATTTTGTTAATATTGTTAGAAGATTTGAGTCTCAAAGTTGCGCAAGTTTATCAAATTTACTATGTTCAGCTCTAAAATTAACGCATTACACACAGAAAACAAATGAAACTAAAAAATTTGAATTTTTTCCTTATTGAAGATTTTTTATTACGTGAATTTCCCAAATAAATGGAAATAGAATTTATTTATAAAAAAAAAATACAACAAACAGCTAAGTCCATTTGTTTCAATTTTAATAAATAGACTATTGCATTGATCAAAGAAATATGTAAAACATATACTTGTTATCTCCCACCTATAATATTTCATGGAAACACTATTATTATTGCTGATTTTATTATTTATAGGAAATATCACAAACAATTGGGAAATTTTTTCTCAAAATTGGCAGTGCAACACACAAAGTTGTGGGCTAGGTGACTTTTTAATATGAAAAATTCTTACGCAACATAAAAATTAATAACATTAAAAAACAAAGGCTTATTGAATGATAAAATAATAAATTTAATGAAATAATTGTAATAAAAGAATATAAAAGTAAAAAAGAATATAATTTAGATTAACAAAATTTAAAGTAATAAATGAAGCTAGCTATAATAATAAGAGAATCAAAGAGCAAATATAAGATATTTATTTACTGTTTAAAATAAATGAAATCAACAATTAATATTTTTTCAAAAAACAATGATATTCACTGTAGTAATAATACTGATGAAAATACTTACTTGATATTTATTATTAAAATAAAATGAAATCAACTGTAATGTAATGATGATGAAAACACATATATGCTATCTATTGGTTAAAATAAAATGAAATCAACAGTTAATATTTTTCAAAACAATGATATTGATTGTAGTAATAATGATGATGAAAATACTTACCAGCTATTTTATTATTTAAAATAAATGAAAATCAATAGTTAATATTTTTTAAAAACAAGG
>CAJVPN010000667.1:0-23267 GCA_910592215.1 Entrophospora candida
ACTTTTTTAACCGGATAAAATCAAAATTAGCCATTGTAGATCATAGTAGATTCGTGTTACGTATACTCTACCCTTAACATATAAAAATTTTTTTTGCACTATGGTGCAATATAAAAAATAAATTACTTATATTGGAAAGATCTACATTTTTAAATTGACATTTATAGATGACGTAACCATACTAAGTGGGAGCTGACGTCGATCACCAAAAAATTTCGGAAAATCGTTTTGCACGACAAATTAAAACCGATTGATAAATGATCCGAATAGGATAGATGCACATTCAAACAAAACCTTTAACTATTAATATAAATACCTCCGCACCTGTGCAGTTTGTGCAAGACACTGACGTATTCAGATATTATTTATTATTAAATTTAATATTTAACAAAAAAAAAGATGACCAGCAACACAGGAATTAAATTCAAATCAATACCTGGACGTCAATTTCCAGTAATCGGTGAACATATCGAAATTGTACACAATAAAATCGATATTGATTCCTATGGTCTCAAACAAGATGAATTATTGGTAAAAAACATCTATATATCATTAGATCCTTATATGCGTGGCAAAATGAGACCACCAGAAATCAAGTCTTATAATGAAGCATTTGTTGTTGGCAAAGTTTTGGAGGCTGGTGGTGTTGGTAAAGTGATCAAAAGTAATAATTCAAGATATAAAGTTGGTGATTTATATTCTGGAATGACTGGTATATATTAATTTGCATACATGTGTATATTTATTTGATGAGAATTTGATTTTATGATATTAAAAAAATATATTATTTTTTTCTTCATTCATTCATTAGGATGGGAGGAATATTCGGTGATTCCGGCGCAAACTGCAAATCAAAATTCAAGATTCACTGAGGGTTTAAATTCTGCTGAAAATTTAGGTATTCCACTTAGCTATTTTTTGGGACTATTTGGTATGCCTGGTATGACAGCTTATTGTGGATTATTTAAAATTGGTCAACCAAAAAAGGGCGAAACTATTTATATTTCGGTAAGCAAAAACAATCAAACATGACATGGGTAAACAAAAATTATAACTGATAATTATTATTAAAATCAGACAGCAGCAGGCGCAGTAGGTCAAGTTGCTTGTCAAATCTCTAAAATTTTAGGATTACGTGTTGTTGGTAAATAATTTATGCCCTTTTCTACTTTTAATGAAAATCATATGTTAATAAAACTTAATTTTATTTTATATTTATAGGCTCCGCTGGTGATGATGGTAAAGTTGATTTCCTTTTAAATGAATTGAAACTGGATGGAGCTTTCAATTATAAAAAAGTTGATATCAAAAAGGTAGGTGACTCTTAAATTAAATAATTAAAAAGATAATTGTATAGTATACAAATGCATGTATATGTATATTTGTATATTAACAATTCTTAAAAAACATTTTTTGATCAGAAATTAAAAGAACTATGTCCAAATGGAATAGATATTTATTTTGATAATGTTGGGTAATATTTTTATAATTTCTTAAAACATTATTTATTTGCCATAAACAGAAAATAATAACAAAACCTTTTCTTTTTTTAATAGAGGAGAGATGTTGGATATAGTATTGCTCCAACTGAATGATTTTGCAAGAGTGATAGGTTGTGGAATGATATCACAATACAATGCTGAAAAACCATACCGTATCAAAAACCTTATCGCTACTATTCCAAAGCGTGCTCTTTATCAAGGCTTTATTGTGACCGATCATTATAAAGAATTGTACGAGAAGTTTCTAAAAGATATGAATGAGTGGTTCAAATCTTCCAAATTAAAGTATAAAGAAGAATTCGTTATAGGAATTGAAAATGCGCCTGAAGCCTTTTTGGGACTGTTGAACGGTAAAAATTTTGGTAAAGTGGTTGTTAAAATTGATAAAAATGCAAAATTGTGAGTTGCTCTTTGTGATTCATAAAGAGAAAATCATTGTCAAATTTGCGTAATAAAATTTATACAAAGCGATTTATAATCAACTTTTCTCATTAATCATCATTAATATAATTTAAATGGTTAATCATTTTTGTGATTGCTAAATCTGATATTGAAGATGACATATTTAATAATCTAGACATTCTTGATTTATTGTTATTGTTATTGTTATTGTTATTATCGTTATCGTCGTCTTTCCATCTTCATATTTTCCATTACCTCACTAAAATCCTTATTTTCTGCTTTAGTTGTCATGTTATCAACATGATTATCAAAAAAATCGTGAACAGAATTGTTTACTTGATAACTTTAATATCAAAAATGTATCATCATATTCAAAAGTAATATTTGATATTTTTATTGATCAAAACTGTATGGGTTATTTTTTTGCTTCAATTGTTGAATCTAAATCTGTAACATACCTAGCATCGTTATCTTATCGATTTCAATTTGTAAAAATTGACTAGTATTATTTTTATTATTATCATTACCATCATCATCATCATCATCATCATCATCATTGATAACACCATTAAATGGCTGTGCTTTTCCCCATGATAAGATGATAATGAGTGATGACGAGTGAAAGTGTCATTTTCTGAACCAAGTTGTCCTTCAACATCAAAACAATTGAATATTTGACTATATCATTTTGAATTCAAGATCGTAGATTTTTATTGTTACTTGTGGTTTGTTATAATAGATGTAGACGCAGTAATATTGATATTTCTTTTTCATTCCTCAAAAATGCAATAGTTTTAGTAACACTCCATGAAATTGTCAACACACACACTCAAGTTTCTTTTACCATTATTGAATTAATCGTTGGAAGATGTAAAAAGTCATTTTCCTGGTTGCTTTAATTATATCCGGGAAAACGACCAAATTTTTAAATGTTAAACTAGGATTTTTCTACAGAGACATTACTTGTCATACCATTGACATTATCATCTAAACGTTTGTTGTCACTGTTACTGTTTTTGATATTGTTAACCTTATCATTTTAAAGGTTGGTGTGGTTGGTGTTTTGATTATTTGAATAATAATAATCTGAATAAACGATTTCCGTTTCCGTTTCTATTGTGATCGGATACCTGGAAGAAAGTATCTGAACGCACCTTTTTGATTGTTCCGCAAATAATTATTATCTACACGTGGTAAAATATTCTCGAGAACTTTACCGTTGATATAAAATTTAAAATTTTTTGCATCATGAAGATTTACCGATATGTGTATATATGTATATATATATATATGTTTTTAATATACATGTGGTAAAGTTACAAGAGCCTGATATAAAAATTTTTCTTGGGAACTAACAGCCACGAAAGAAAAAGTGGTGATTTATTAGATATGGGGGTTTGTAACAAATTTTTACCAATAATCAATAAATATATAACATTATGATGGCATAGTAATATGTATTTTTAGTATGAAAAATTCTAATAGTGAAAAAAAAATTTTTTTGAGAAAATCATATACATGGATGCAGAATCTAGGCTACAAAATTGATGTAAAAAATCTTTTTTCGTTATGCAAAATTTCGAAGAGGTGCATTCAGTCAGATACTTTAGGTCGTGTAGTCTTTTTCTCAGGATAATAATTCTTTTAAAATTATTATAGAGCTATAGTGGTATAAATAGGTGTCCAGAATTATGCATTTTTTACGTAATTCTTAATTTTTTGGCATAAACGCACATTGGGCATTAGACATTTTTTGGTAAAGCATAATAATTTACTGCAAAATTTTTCCACAAAAAAAAAAAAAAAGATTTATGATACCATTGTTGATAGCATTTAAATTATCATCAGCAGTTCTTTTGTTTAAAAGTAATCAGGTGTTTTACTTGTTATATTCAATCATCACATTTCTTCAACATATTTTATCATCAAAGAATTCACGACTATACAGATGATCTTATATATGAATGGGGAAATCTATTGTAATTTACATGAAAATTTTGATGAAAATTTTGATTTAGAAAAAATATCTCAAGTGATAAATATAAATAAATTCATGGCTTTAAAGGAAGATTCAATTAAAAAATTTAAATTAAATTTTTCTGATACGTAATAAATCGGACATGTCGGGGTGGACCCCTGTGATAGATTATCGAGAGAACCAAGTTATCAAACTTTACGTGATTTTTTAAAATATTTATTTATTATGTTATTGATCTTTTATCTCAAACATTAGAAGAAGGTGGTGAAATCAACCTTTTTATACATGTTTCTGAACATAATAAAATTTAATAGGAATAAAAATGTATTTCTTTACACTACCAGCTTCGGTGAATCAGTAAACACAATTTATGGTACAAATAACAACGAATTATAATAAAAACAAAAACAACAAAGGCTCCTATAGAGTTCCTATTTACCTTTTACCTTTATTTGGCCGATTAAAGTCAGCCGTACGTTTACTTTAACAAATACAATATGTGATAACGATAACTGTTAGCTCTTTGCATAGGCAGTCAGTCAGTAATAAATTGTTAACGCTTAATATTTTTGCCAATCAGTCTTAACACCTTATGTTCACACTTAAAAAAAAACAATTAAACCCCTTTACAAAAAGTTAAAACGAAAATGTTTATGCGTAACAAAAACCAAAAACCAAGCAGTACCCAAAACTGATAACTAAACGGACAATCAAACCCTACCACTATCGTTTAATTTCCGACCATAAAAGGTGTTTATTAAACAAAAAAGAGTTAATTATATATTATATGTATAAATAATCTTTTTACGTTTATTTATGTATTATTTATTATTTATTATTATGAATAAATTGGTAAATTAATGTATGGATGGATGGACAAAGAATTCAATAAAAAAAGTGTAGTTTGCGTATGAAAAATCTAATGTTGACGACAAGTTTTAAAATACATAGGCAACCCCGTTAATCCGAAGGCAATTTGTGCATGAACTTTTCTTCAGATTAACGAGGTTTTTTATAATCCAAAGTTATTATTAGAGTCATAAATTAATTCGGATAAATGGGGTAATAAATTTAAAAATTTAGGATCTAGATACGAATTTGCAGTGAATTGAATTCGATAATAAAAAATAATCACTCTTTTTTAGAATTCAGAAACTGACATTATATTTGGATGCAAGCTAGTTATTTTTTATGTTTGGTTCTTTATTTTTTTCAATGCATATTTTTTCTTTTTTTTTCTCTTGTTTGCACCAGAGGAAAGTCTACTCTGGTTATTATTTTTATTATTTGCTATTTCCATGGTAATTTTTGTACATATGTATTTGTATAACTTGCATATTATTGGCCCAATTTTTATTTATAAAAATTCGGATTAACGAGGTAATTTTTACATATAAATAAATGGCTTCAAAAAATTTAAAAATTTACGGTTTATAAAGTTTTATTAGTGACATTCATATTGACAGAGCAATTTACATATGTTTGGCTTTGGTGTTTTAAAAATAACGGGGTTGCCTATGTATTATCTATCACAAGAGGAGGACCTTTTAAGTCGTAAATGGTAGGACTGATTAACATCCCTACTTTAGATGATCTGCACCATATCTGATGGTAAAGAAATTTTTTGCAACATTTTCATTTGGGTAATATGAATATTGGATTATAACAATACAATCAACTCTCTACAAGTGCACCCTTTGGGAGCGATGCATTTGGAAAGAGATGAGGACCCCAGACAATTATAATTGAGGTTATATGCACTATATTTTGGCGTAGAAATTTTTTTGAATCATATTGAACGCATGATTGGTAAAGTTAATGTCTCTGAATCTCTTAATAAAAAATGCTTCTTCTAAAGAGCAGAATCTTTTGAAACCAGAATTCCATAGCCCTGATGATTGGAACTCATGTAAACACTGTGTAACATGGATAAATTTTGGACATTTTTACCCCCTGTAACAGGGCTTTATCTCAAGTTTTGGACCATCAGTGCCATGGATTTTGGTGTCAAAAGATTTATCTCTGTAAAAGAAATTTTTTTGCTATGATACTTGAGGGTATTTACTTTGGTAAAGTACAGGATAGATATTGTGTAAAGTTTTACAGCATAGTGCCTATGGCCTCAATTATAATTATCCGGGGGTCCTTGAGAGATGAATCTGCCAATTTGGAAATTACCTGCAGAATGGTCACGTGAAAGCTACGGTGCATTAGGGACAGAGACAAATCTTACCGATATAGTTGTAATACCATCTATAATACATAATAAAGAAATACTATTTATTTTACAAATAATAATCTCAAGAACAAGTATCATGCAATACTATTTATTTTTCAAAGAATATTTAATCAATTTATTTGAATTGTTTAATTAATTAATAAAAAATCAAAATAAGTACGTAAAGTGATAGATATATAGAAATGAATGTATATTTGATTTATAAAAATTTAACGTGTTGCTGGTCCAAAATAAAAATCAGGTATAGTATACTTAAATTCAGCTGTATAAATTCTTTCTGTATTTTTGTTTTGTGCTGTTGCAGTAATAAGTGATTCGCCAAACATTAAAGAAAAGAATACAGGTCTATCAAGTCCTGATTCAACGTCAGGTAATTCGACATACAATTCTCCAATAGGCTTCATTCCAGGTTCATCACAAAATCTTTGATTATGTCTTGCAGTAGCATATACCTTAAAATTAATGCCAGTTTGGTCAGGATACACGGGATAATATGTTGAACTGAATGGTTTATCTGGAGAATATTCTTTCCCACGATATGCCAAACAATTAAACTTATATATACGCCCTTCTGCTGTCATTCTTTTCTTTGGGTCTACTCCTTTTTTCCATAATGGATAAACTTGAACACCTACAAATGTGTATATATATAAATAAATATCTAGACCGAGAAAATTTTTACAAAAAAAAAAGATAATAATAAAAATACCATAATTTAATTTCAATTGGCGTGTTGCAATTGTCTTTTTATTTAAACCATAAATGACACCTTTTTTTATTGTAAAACAATAAGTGAATGTTATTATTGCATAAATATAATGTTTGGCTATTTAAAGCTTTAAAATTATACTATTACTATACCTCCTCTTAGAACAGCAGAAATTGGATTTTGTGGAACACAAATAATTGGCACTTAAAAAAAAAAAAAATGCAAAATTAGTTGTCGGCTGAGAAAAATCAGACTTTGTTTTTTTCGAAAATACCTGCAGAATTGAAAGTTTCCTTTACTTTTGAGACAAGATATGGCGATTCCGCAAAACCTCCAACTATAAACATTGCTGAACATTTTTCTTTTGAAGATGTCAATTGATTGCGAATCAAACGAATGACTTTTTCTATTACTGGGTCAAACATTTTACGAACATCCTCATATTTAATCTCTAATAGCCAGTCCTCTTTTTTATATTACAAAATACATTCAGTTGTGTTGTTAATTATAAAGAGAAATTTATTGTTAATATTTTTTCCAAAAATTATATTTTACCTTGCTCCATTTCTTCTTTAATGTCATCATTTACATATTTCATAAGAGCAGGACAAAATTTCTCAATGTCCAAATCAATTGTTCTAAAACTTGAGTTATTGCCATCAAATCCAAATTTAACCCTTGGACAAAAGAAATTGAGAATTAGATATTGATATTGATCATAATGGTTTCTTCTAAATTCATCAAGAGCTCCAAACCCAAATTTATTTTCCAAAAAAATAATAAATTCATCATCAACATAAGTTGAACCTGAAAAATAATGTAGAAGATTTATTTTTTTTTTTTGAGTATAATTTAATTTTTATTTTTTTAAAAATTTTAGTTTTCATTATTTATTTTAAAAGTTCAAATACCACAAAGGTCCCCACTACGTTCTGTAATTTCCGATAATTTATTTTTGGATAATAACTTTCTGACTGTCAAATCAACTGTACCACCTCCACAATCTACCACCATGAAAGTTGCTTTTTAAAAAAAAATTTTTTTGTTTAATATAATATTACTAGTTACTTTATCATTAATAACTATGTTTTTTTTGAAAAATGCTTACATCCTTCACTTAACCGAAGTTCTTCCAACTTCTCCATACAGTATAATGCTGCAGCTTCGGCTATTTGTTATTTACGATTTTGAATAAAAAGGGAATGCGAATTGTCACTTAAATTTGGACTAAAAATCGAATAGTTACTTACGTTCAGTAGTAAACTCTAAATTATTCTTCGAATTTTTTGTCGTATAACCTGCTTTAAGTATACAATCTTGTAATATTCCAATCGCTTCAGGACTCCTAAAAATTACATGGGTGCATATAATATACAATCAATATATTTACATGCTTTATGAAAATTACAAGTATAAGTTCATACCATTCAGCCGGGATAGTAAAAACCAATCTTGCGTGCTCAGGAAATTTTAAATTGGGCCAAATATTTACAAGAGTTTCCAAAATCAGCTACAATAATAAAATACGTTATTTTAATTAATCAATTCAATAGGGAAATCTTAGAATGCCAAAAAATTATTAACTGGTTTCATTGATTTTAGGAAGTCTGAAATTGCTTTTCGGTAATCTAAGTTTGGCGGGAGATAGGGTTTGTCGGAATCTTTTAAATCCGCGAGATGTAATTTAAAACGTTCTACTGGTTTTGGTTCCGGTTTTGAAACAATCCTAATTTTTTTCCTTGGCTCTCGAGCCAATGCTTCATATCCCCATGCAATTACATCCCACGAATTATCATCGTATTGTAATACAGTGTTGTTTTTTGGAGCTTTAAATCGTGTTTTGTCACGTCCAGGCCTGTTTCATTATTATTATTATTATTATTATTATTATTATTATTCACGTGTCTTTATATATTAATATCTTTTTTTACCATGACTCGTTTACAGTGATATCTGGATTTACACAATGAGCTAAATTCCTCGAACAAATTCAAAAATTCCTTTAATTAGAAAAGAGAAATAAAGATAACAATTCTCAGATGATCTTCTAAAGAAAGCTTTACCGTAACTGAAACCTAAATATTACGAATTCGATTAAAAATTTAGTTAATCATTATTAATAATAAGATAATTTATTACAATAATTATTATTTTTTTACCTGACGTGGTTGTACCAAAGTCTAAAGGATTTTATATATAATAATAAGAATTATTAAATTAAATTTATATTTATTTATTTTTTTTTTAAAATTAAATACCAATAGCAACAACTACGCGAAAATCTGGAATACTCATGTTTTCGACTTTTTTTTTTATAATTTTATTAAAACAACCTGACGGGAGGTTAAGAAAATCTCGTGCAACTTGATTTATATAGATTTTTAAATGAATGGGCCTCTATAAGCGGGCGGTGTACAACATGGCATTGTGTCTAGAATTGGATAACTCCATAAAATTTTATAAATTTAATATTAAAGAAGGAAAAAAGTTTTTTTCCGTTTTTATAAAATTTTTTCCTATTAAATTATGGGAGGTGAAAAAAATATTAAAGTTGAAAATTCGCAAGATGATTTTCAATCATCAAAGAGCCTAAATAACAAAATTATTGATTGGAATGGACTGGAATGGTTTAAAAATTCTCATCCTTTTTGGTTTAATGATTTTTTAAAATGGATATTGTTGATCTTATACGAACCAAAAGATAGTCAAGAACAAGTTCATATTGAAAAAGGGTTAAAAGTTCTGAAAAGTGAGGTTGACGAATTATTATTATGTAATGTTGGAAATTGGCCGGATATTCATAAAATAATTCCAGAATTATTTGAAAAGTGTAATAATTGGAGACTATCTCACGATGAACCTTTAAAAAATTCGATTATAAATGAGATTGTCAAAAGACTCCGATTGGAGCAACCTTTTGTCAAAACATTGGTTGATTATTTAATTCAACTTCAAGTTCCTCAACGTTCAGTATTAAGGTTTATGGTTCATCAAAATATACAAGCTCGAGTTGCTTTTGCTAGAACTACTTTAAAACCTCATCTGGATACATACGCATCGATGAGTTATCATTGTACAAACAATCCTTATTTTAAAAAAATTCAAGTTGAAAAGGAAGAAATCGATAAAAAATATAATGAATTGACAAACAAGAATGAAAAATTAAAGTTAGACGATGCTCATACAAGATCTTTATTACAAGCATTGGACGAAGAAAGCGAACAAGTTGAGAATCAATTAAGAGAACAAAGTAACCAACTAAAAAAATATAAAGAAAAAGTCAATAAATTAAAAGAACAAAATTCTCGACTTTCCGAAGAAATGAATCAATTAAGAGATGATTTTAACAGTGAAATTCAACAATCATTTGAAAAACAAGAATCGTTTAAACATGAAACCGAAAAGGCCAAAAAAGAGGTGTTATTTTTACAGTCAGCACTTGGAGACGCGACAAATATTCGCATTAGCGATAAATCTTTAAATGGACCTCTTCAAATAATAAAGGATATTGACAAATTTAAACAGTTGTTAGAAGATTTTTCTAAAACTAAAGGATCATCGGTAGAAATAAATGAATCTGGGGCAAGAGATTTACTTTTATCTTATAATGTTAACATTAATAACATGGAATCCAGGGAATTGAAAAGGATTTTAACATCAGTTTTAGAACGTTTAATATGTCAAGAAGTTTTTTCCGCGGCAGCAGAAATCAGTAAAGTCAATGTCGAGGATGAGGAATCGTCTACTGATTATCATCTAGAATCATCGATTATTTACCATACTAACGCTTTAATCAGAGACACCACTAATTTATCCCAAAAACGAGACGGAAATGATTATGTTGCCAAAATAACACCTATTAAAATTCGACAACAGGTCTACGAAGCACTCTCTCTACGTGCCTTCAATTTAGCTGATGTTGAGCATCCTTATATCACTGAAACCGTGGATAAACTTGTTAAAGAAGTAAATAAATATCGTAAAATTTTGGACGAGAAAAGAAAGAATAATGTTAGAAAATCTGCTGAAGAGTTGGTACGTTTTGGCTTTAAATTGTGGTTTGGATTACAAGCTCAAGAGCCTACTCCAAAAGTTAAATTCAACAAGCCGGGAGGTTCAATTAAGCCACATTTAATGCAAGGTGCCTGGGACAAAGAAGAAATACAAAATTATGAAGTAGAACTTTGTTATTTTCCTTCTATAGTTTCAAAAATAGGCGACCAATTACAAATTTATAACAAGTCTGAAGTATTAATTAGACCCAAGTCCAAGTCGAACAAAACATTCAACAAGCTTAAAAGTATTATCCTTCGTTGACGGTAATTTTTATTTTTTTATTATTGTTATTTAGGTTAAAAAATAAAAAAGTTCCTAGGTATTTACACGATTAATTTAATTCTTTATTCGTTATCATTTATTTGTCTCTTTTTAAATAGTATTGGTTGTTAAAAAAGAAAACTTTAATAAAATTTTAATATATTTAAATTTTTTAATAATATATATATGTATGGTATGTATATGTATATATATAATCTAAGCAATAATAAATAAATATATAATTTTTGTGTTTAAAAATTTTTTTTTATAGAATATAATAATTAGGATTTAAAAATGCATAGAGATTTCCTTTAAACAAATAAAAACCATTTACTACCACCACTATTATTACCACGTACCAAGTTAAACGATAAACTGTACATTGTGAAATTATGTATAGAAAAAAATTTATAAAATCAAAAACTTTATTCAGTCGGTTCTTCGACACACAGTTTCAACTAGGTTTTTTGCATCTAAAAAATATTGAAAGATTATTAAAATCAACTTTTATTAATTATATTTATATTCAACTTGCCTTTAGACTGCACATAAACCATACAATAAGGATTTGCTGAAGATCCTGTCGTGTCAGCAAGAACTTCTCTTTCTTCAACCTAAATAAACATAGATCATTTTACAGATGTGTGTAATCATATATATATATATATATATATATATATATATATATATATACATGAATATTAATTAAATCTATCAAACCTCTGTTACATAAGAATCGTTATATTTTAACCATCGATCTTTCTCAATATCATAAATATATATCCAATAATGACCAAATGTAGCCTGACCTAAAAAAACATAATAATTAATATAATTAATATTTTCATAATGAAGGAAAATCGAATTTAAACTTTATTATTATTAATATACTAACCACTATGTATGAATACTGCATGTAAATGGTATTCACACTCTTTTAGGTCATGATAATGTTGTTTTAATTTATGCCTTAAAGTTGTTATACTATCTTCAGCATCTAACAAAAATCACAAAATTTAAATAAATTGTCAAATACTCTCCCACAAAAAAAAAATATATATATATATAGTATCTACCAGAAATTCGATTGGTAACTCTTATGCTCTCTTGTTCCATTTCTGATAGTTGCCAATCTGCGTTTTCATCAAATAAAAATTCAGAATAATCAGATTTCATATTTTTTATAAAATCAGCTGTTGTTCTAAGTAGACTTGACGGATTTAACATAGTAGTCTATTAATAGATAATTATCAGTTTTTATAAAAAATATCTTTTTAATAATTATGAAAATCTTATTCACACACACACACACACATATATATATATATTAATTAACCTTATCTTGATAATTTTCTTTGAGTGTTGTTTGTAATCGATCTATTTCCATTTTCCAAGAATTTGCTTGTAAACGTCTTTGTCTCAGCAGGTCACCATTCTTATCTAAATACCGATCAAGATAAATTACTTTGTCGAAACGAAGAAATGCATTGGATTTATAAACATTGGAAGTTGATCTATCGAATTGCACTCTCTATTATTATTAGATTAAATTTTTTAAATTTTAACCCATTATAAATACTAAAATGAGAGCAAATAAATTTGTCGAGAGAATACACTTACTTGTACATGTATTTGAAGTATAGGTGGTATGCTTGTTAGAGTTACTTCTCTTTCGGCTTGTGTGCCTTCAAAATCAACCTATTAATAATTATCATGTATATATGAGTAATGTTTAATTATTTAAATAAAAATTATTATTATATATCTACCGTTGATGTATCAAAATAAACATCAAGACCATCATATAAATCACGACCTTCAGCTACAATAACGATGTTTAAAAAAAAGCAATTAAGGAAATTAACAAATAAATGTAACCATGTATAATAAACGGCACACACACACACACACACACACATATCTAGTATTAATCAATAGTCTAGAGGTGAAAAAAGGATATTAAATGATTGAATGGTTCTTTTTTAACAGTATCGATATTTTGACCAGTATTTTGATCTGTATAATGAAGAACTTGTCGAGTTTCACCATAAAATAAACTGATTGAGATTGAAAAAAAATAATAATGATAATATGTTATATTATTAATCGAGATCAATCATATTACAGCAAATAATTTAATTTTTTTTAAACCTTTTTACAATATTTTCCATATTATCATTTTGGGTGCTTTTAATCGCAGCTTCAAGTTGAAACATTACATTGTCCATACATTCTGTAAAACAATGTTTTTGCTTTATTAATGCTCCAAGGTTATTATTGAAGCTAAACAAATTGTGCAAACTGATAAAAAAATAATATTTCAAATGTGAATTAATTTACCTGTAACATCTTGTTGTTTCCCAAATAGCATTCCTGAATTATTTTTTTCCTTGTCACCGTTAGATGAATTATAAAATTCTGGAATCATATCTTGGCCTAAAGAATTCGTATTAGAATAGTTTTCTCTGTCTTTTCCTTTGGAAGCACCATTATCATGACCAGAACTAAATAAATCATTCTCAGCATCGGTAAAGAATTGACCAGTTTGGTCATTATTATCATTGGCTAGCGTGACAGTTTCTTCCATTGTTCCTTGAGAGTTTGCACCAAATTCTGATAAATCTGGTATGGCTCTAGTGACAACTTTATCTGAAGATTGAACTTCATTTGAATAATCAATATTCATTCTGGAGTCAGGAGGACTTGATAATTCATCAATATTAGGTTTAGATGGTAATGATGGTGATGGATCCTTTGGTTCATCTTCATCGTTTTTAGCGCTAACTAGTGCCATAAACGCAAGATCAAATTCAGGTGAAATAGATTTATTTTGTGTATGAACTAGGTTGATAAATAAATTACGTAAAAGATTCACAACTATCATATACAAGATATATATTATTATTAGCATTGTTACTTAACTTTATATAAATATAAATATCTATTTCTTTGTAAAAATGCAAAATATAGTGGCACAAACTTACATTTTTTTGCTCTGGTAATTTCTGAATTTGAAACTTCTCTACCACCAATTATTATTTGTTTGTGATTATAGTCAAATCCGTTTATATCAGATGAATCAAAGGATATAACAGTTTCACGTAAATCTCTGATTGTAAAATAATACTAAATAACATCACATGAATATAGCTATTTTCGTATTAAAAATTTCCATATATATATATTATTTTAAGCACAAATAAATAAATACCTGTAACAAAGAATTTAAATAACAAGTATTTCCAATGTTATCCAAACCCACTGGCCTATTTTGATTATACGAGCGACAGGAAAAAGAGAGAAATTTAATATTATGACAAATAGAAATTGCGAGATCCGAGTATTGGTATAATTCTTACAAATCAGAAGAATAATTATCCACGTTCATATCTGCATCATTATAAATTGAAAATAAAATAATTGTTTTATATATAAAGTTACACACACACAAAAATATTGTTGAAAAATCTTTACATACCACCATAAGAAATAGCTCCATCCTTCAAAAAATTTAATATTTTTGAGCTATTTCTGAATTTGCCAATAAAAGATAATGCTTCACGATGTCTTGTACTCATAGTAGGGCGATCACTCATCTAAAATGGATTTAATATGTCAATTTTGATATGATCATAATACATTATTAGTAAATAGTTAGACAACAGTATTAATTACCAATGACTTATAAACGTCAATCAGTATATCGTCTGATACAGAATGATCTGCCTTTTGCAAATGAAGATACGCTTCTTTCACATCATCAACAGTAAATTTATCTTATATATTACAAATGAAACAATGAATTATAAAATAAAAAAAAATAAAAAATAGAAATAAAATCATCTTATATATATATATATGGGGGAGAGAAAAATACCTCGTGATTTTTCAACACCTACTAGCGTAGACAAAGAATCGCTCTTTCTTTCCAAAGATAATTCATGTATAGCTTGTAAATATTGAGGAGTTTTTTCTGGAAAATCATAAATTCCTATATGATAAGCCCATTTCAAAATATCGTCTTCCATATCTGAAACACAACCAAGGATTGAATAGCCACTAGCTTGTGTTGAACATGTTATAGATACGGGATTGAAAGTAGACTGAGATGGGTCATTATGCCGTTGATCTTAACAATCCATTAAAAATTAGTTGAACTAAATTTCAATTAGAATTTAAAGCTACAAAAAAAAGAATTTAACATAAATTAACTTCATTACATTTTGTTCCAAGAATATTTGCCAACGTATCGTAAGGATTTAAATAATCATTTTTTTGAAAATTAGCTAAAAACAATATTTTTTTAAAAAAATATATTAATAATCAAGAATAACGTTATTATAAAAAAGGATATACACTTACTAAATTCCATGTGTTGCATATCTAATTCTTCTTTTGCCTGTGAAATAATTCGTTTGCGACCTTTAAAAATGGCGTATTCGAATTGATTATTGTTTTTTTTGTACCCGATTTTTTCTAATAAAGCCTGGCTAGAGGAAAAATCTTTGTCAGAAGATGTTATAATTATGTTTGTAAGATCTCCGAGGATTGTTTGATTGATTGAAAGAAAGAACGAAAACCAACCTCGCACTATCCCAGCCAATGTTTGTTTTATAAAAATCCCCGTGTATTCCTCCCATTGGCAATGGTGTCATATTCTCATTTATCGCGTTGTCAAGAAGTTGTCCAAGGGATACAATGGTACGATTAAAATCTGGTTGTGATTCATTTTCAGTGGTCTTTGTCGAATAGTGCTGCCTTGATTTTTGTAATGCATCAAAAATCTGGATATCGATCAATGGTTCATCAATATCAACTTTTATAACAAAACTACATAAACAACAATGTGCATTTAAAGTACGAGAATCATCTGACATGGTTGTATGAAGATGATGTAACTTGTTTTCATGATTTTTAATACAAGAGCCTGGCTCTGGATTCAATCGATTATTCAAATCAAGACTTTCAGGTAAATCAGCCTTGAGTCTAAACCATTTATGACACTTTTTACATATAAAAACAGTCATATCTTCTCTGTTAAAGCGTTTTGATAAAAGAAATTCATGAGGGTGGTTATATTCTCCTTGGTTATGACGTGTTAGAGAAACAAGCCAGGCAGGTGGTGTTTGTGGTTTTCCTCCCGAAAATTCAGATTTACGTGGAGGAAGAGCTGGTGGATTTTTTGAGTCTGACCACAATAGAATTTTGTGTGGGGTTTGTTTTAACGACCATCTTTTAGTTAGAGTACAACAAATAATATAAAAATTAAAATAAAAAAAACAGATCTAACCTTGTGAAATTGCCATTCTTTTTTTTTTGCTATCTCAAGATCTTTTTTTTTAAAAAACAATTTACGGAAAAATACAAAAAGAAACTAAATATAAAAACCACTACTAACACTAACACTAACACTAATACTAGTCATTTGCCGGATAATTTTTAGGCAGATAATAATATACCAAAAAAAGATTACAATAAAATTTCCAAGTATTTTTATTGGACTATTAAATTGATGAAAATCATCTCTTTCTTCATGGTAAATATTTCTTTTTGAAATTGTATATGAATCCTATACAGAATATCAATTAACATCAAAATAAAACTTCAATTCAATTAAACAAGTATCGAAATATAATAAATACGTTTTTTAGTAGAGCTACTGCTCGGTAAGAAATGTGAAATAGATGCAAGATTTCTCTGCATATGAAATGAAATATCTTCTAATTTTTTTGATTTTTTAGAAATTCAACTTTTGTAATTTCAAAATATCAAGGGAAAATAGATAATAGTGTAATAAAATATGGAGTAGCATTATATGCAACTGAAGCTGCAGAACATAATAATGTAAAATTACCGACACCAGGAAAAAATGAAAGAGACAATCCAAAAATTTCAAATTTAGTAGAACAAATTGCATCATTATCTTTAATCGAAACATCAGAACTTGTCAAATCATTAAAAGTAATTTTAATAATTTATTAATAATAATGAAAGAAAGAGACACTGTTTTTAATCTAATTTTTGAATTGGAATTTCAGATAAAGTTGAACATTCAAGACGTTGCGTTACCTGCAGTAAATTTTGCTTCAATGGCAACAGCTGCACCTACAGATGCAACATCTACACCTGTAGAAGTATTTAATTGATTGAATTAATTAATCATTATCAAAATAAAAATTGATTGTTATTTTGATTTAATAAACTAATAAAATTTCGATTATTAGGAAGAAAAGGCTCCCGAGAAAGCAGAATTCACATTAAAATTAGAAAAATTTGATCCTGCTTCTAAAACAAAGATAATTCGTGAAATCAAAAATATTATACCTGGAACAAACCTTGTAGAGGTAATACATAAATAAATGTTTATACACATTACGTGTTTCTCATTCTTGACAAAAAAATTTTTTTCTTTAGGCAAAAAAATTTGTAGAAAGTGTTCCCAAGGTTATTAAAGAAAATGTGAATAAAGAAGAGGCAGAAAAAATTAAAAAGACGTTAGAGGGACTTGGTGCAACTGTTTTAATGGAATAAATATCATTAATTAATAGATCACTCATTAGCTATGGACAAATAATTCTAATTCATTTTTATTACAATCACATAAATTGAAGAAATCTTTTATATCTTTTCAAGCAAAAAAAATCAAATTTTATTTATCACCCTAATCCAGCATGCTTAAATATAATTATTCTTTATAATATTTATTTATCATCCTATGTTCTAAAGACCCACCCATCATCAACCCACTTAAATATATATACACAAAAGAATTTTCATTACCCCACTTTAACGAGGCACCCACACAGAAACCTTTAGTAAAAGGTGAAAGGTTTATGCGATCTGCGAGTAATGACAAGCTGTCTATTGATAAAAACATCGTGCCTATTTATAGTGCCTAATGATATTATTGGATTTTAAAAATCCTTTTTTATTGGATAAAATGATGTTATGAAAATCTGGATTAATAGACTTCGAAATTTTTTTACAGGCATTCGAGTTATTTTAAAAAGCATTGATTTACAAATTTTAGTAAAATAGAAAAAATTTTTTTCCACGAGTTTCTGTATGATATCATACCGAAATAATATTCATGACATCATAATTCATTCATAAGAACAGTTTCTTAAAAAATAATTAATATGTACGCCTAAAATAAATTTTTTGTTTATAAATTGATTTCCCCACTCGCATTATACACAAATTTCTCAATTAACAGAAATCATTATTACCAATATAAATTAAAATGATTGCTGCTGATGCAAGCACAAATTCTCTTCCACAATTAACCACTTATCCATCATCACAAAAAGTCTATCCAACTTCTCGCCAAATTCTAAGGATATTTTTGATTCAAACAGCTTTGGGTCTTTTTAATACTTCAGGCGGTTACAAAGCAAACCATTATCTATTATCTTTTTTATCATCTCAAGGACATGCTTGTATATCTCTCGTACTTTGTTGGAAGAATGATATTTTGGCTGCTGGTGTCAATTATATTGAAGAAAAAGTATGCTTCGATTTGGAAAAAGATAAAGTCCGTGTCTATCGATTTATTTGGGGTAATGTAGGGATGATAGGTCTCGAGTTGGAAGACTATCTTAAAATATTTCCAAGAAGTTCCATATCTAATCCGCTTGAAGATGTCAATTCTCGAATGAAACGATGGTTGGAGGTATGATATATATATATACTGTATATATATGTATTATTTATCGCATATTATTTATCTATTTCGCTTATTTAACATGTAAAAGGATAAAGAATCCGCTACAGAATATAATTTTTATCTTCATTTTATAAAAAAAGAAATCATGACTTTTCGTGCAACTCATTTCATCTTCAATGATTCTGTCGCTTTAAAGATTGCTTCTACTTTACCTTCTTCAATAACTCGTATATTTATTTGCCATGCGTGTGAGCATTTATCATTTGGCCCATATGGCGGTGTTCCAGGATTCGGCAGCACTTGTTCTCCCGTGGAACACAAATGGCTTAAAGAAATTGAAGGTGTATGGTCCGTTAGTCGTGCTGTTAAAAGATATATTGACATTTATGGCGAAGGAATTAGTTCAACATATCTTCCTTTACATCCAGCAACATACGGCCAACCACCCTTCAAGAGATATTACAATTTCGATGCTCCCTACGTTATCATCATTAATCCTGGGGCCATTAAAGGTTACACTATCTTCAAAGAAATTGTTGAAAAAATGAGAGATGTTCAATTCGCAGCTGTTAAAAGTTGGAGCGTAAATGATTATCTATTAAATGAAATGAAAAAATTGGATAATGTCACGTAAGTGTATATATAATAATTTTGATAAATTTATAATTTTAACATCAGCTTGTTTATTTCATTTTTTTATTAATAGGATCTTTCAAATGTTTGAAAATATGGAAGAATTGTGGCCAAAAGTCAAAGTACTTCTCGTACCTTCTATTTGGTAAATAGAAAAAAAAATTTTTTTTCTTTATTGAATGAATGTTTATTTTAAAATTATTTTTAAATATGTTAGGTATGAAGCATTTGGTCTTGTTGTTGTGGAGGCGATGTTGCGCGGAATACCAGTTATTTGTTCTGATGCGGGGGGTTTGCCCGAAGCAAAATGTGGGGTTGAATTTGGAACTATTCATGTTAATGTAACAAATGGTGAAAGAGAAACTGATCTGGATGCCATAAAAAAGATGGGCATATACAAAATACCTCAACAAGATGTTGAGCCATGGATTCGATCATTAAGATATTTGATTAATGACCGAGAAACGTATGAAAGATTTAGTCAAGAATGTTGTGACAAAGCTAATGTAACTATTGAAAATATTGATGTTGGAATTTATAAGAGATGGTTGTTAGACATAAGGAAGAATCAATTGTTAAATTTAGATAACCTACAGAAAAACGATAAAATCTCACCTACTGTCATAAACAACGTGGATAACATTAACAATATTGGTGTTATTGTTGATACTATTTCATCAACAGTATGAAATAAAAACTAATTGTTTTTTATTTTGCAATAAAAAAAGGATTATTAATAATTTTATAGCTAGTGTTGTGTTAAAACGTCAAGGAAATAAGTTTCCGTCTATATTTGACTGTAGCTTCATAGAAGTCATTGTCGCTGGCTGCTGCTGCTGCGCGAATTAGACACACAGCAGCAGTTAATTTTTCATGCTATTCCTTCTATATTAAATTGATCTGGACTTAGAGCACACATAAAAAATATTGTAGCAACATTATCGTAACGATTTCCGGTGTGTCTTAGTTACAGACTTTGATAGTCCAAAATTGTTGATGATTGTCAAACCGCCCATGACACGTGATATAGAACTGTATTAGCATTATTTGTTAAAAATCTTTTAAATGTTTTCCCACCAACAACTTTCTACATAGAATTCTGGAAGTCTTACAATATGAAAAAGGACATAAAATGAATTAGGGTCCATGGGAGTAAAGAATTGATTGTATGTATTCGTATATACTTAACATTTTTATCATATTATTGTATAACTGCAGGGTTGGAGTTTTAGCCATTTCTGTATATTAATATTAAGATATAATCCATGGCCTTACATTTATTTAATGTTAATATAATTCGCAAGTGACTTTTTGACGAAATTGGAGAAATTCATTTAGCCAATCAAATCAAACGGTTTTCAATAATAATAATAATAATATTAATATTAAAAAAGGTAAAATCTAAATACAGAAGGGTACTTTTTTTGCGATATACAGTACCTTCTAAATTTAGTATATGATTTTCAATGTGACTAATCGTGAAATCACATTGGCTTCTGGTGATGTATTAGCACCCGTGTCAAATAAAAATTTTTTTAAAATTTTATTATATGTTATGTATATATATACACATGTATTCAA
Organism: Entrophospora candida; assembly: GCA_910592215.1. NCBI lineage: Eukaryota > Fungi > Glomeromycota > Glomeromycetes > Entrophosporales > Entrophosporaceae > Entrophospora > Entrophospora candida. The sequence goes on from CAJVPN010000667.1 coordinate 21,028, forward strand.
AACAATTAAAATAAAATTAAAATTAAAGGTAGAGCTAAGATTGATCATAATGTAAAGGAATTACATGTTTTGGAAAGGGATTTTATTATATTAATATGCAGAATGTTAAATATAAATAAATAAATTCTAATTTTGCAAAAAAAAATTTGAATTATTTGTTTTCATAATATTTTTTTTAGATTAGAGCCTTTCTTAAAACAGCCCTTAGTTCTTTTTGGATCAGATTTTTTATTCTATTGTCATCATCACCAATTATCTCCTTTTCTTTCTTTCCTTTTATTCTTTTTCTCTTTTTAATTTGTTGTAAGTTTCTTCAAATAAGGTTTTTGTCTCTTCATACTTATCAGGATATCACCAATTATTTGAGTTATAGATTTAAAGCTATCTAAAAGTTTGATATGATTTTTTTTTTGTATCAACAACTTTACCTTGAGTTATTGGTAGATTGGAATTTAGAACTTTAATAAGATCACTTGCACTGCCAGATATTGTTGTGGTTGTTGATAAATACCAACAACATTACTTAATAATAATTAATATTGTCATTAATCACTTCTTCATACTATCTTTTAGATAACATACTTATGTGGAATTTAGCAATTTGACTTGCATGTAAAATTGCTAAAAAATGTCTGCAAACTGTTCCTTCATGAGATAAAAGCATGCATGTGCATAAGTAATGTATATGGTATGTGGCTGGTATATAGTAAACAGTGGTATGCGACTTGTATATAGCAGTACAGTATCGTATGGTATGCAGCTAGTATACTATTACCACTAAAAAAAATTTTTTTATTGATATTAGTAATTATTATTAAACTTTTACGACACATAAATGCACCCTCTTGGAAACATATCACCATCACTCATGAACATGAATTTAGAGATGGTGTACGTTTAGGAAAGATTTTATAAGCTCACTATAAGCTTGAAAATGAGGCGTACTATTTTACCATTCGTGAGACATTACTAAATTAAATTCAATTACTTTATTTTTCACAACATATTATTAAATTCAATTACTATTACATTATTTTTCGCGACAGATTACTAAATTCAATTACTATTACATTATTTTTCGCGACACATTACTAAATTCAATTATTTTATTTTCACAACACATTGCTAAATTCAATTATTTTACTATTATATACATTATTTTTCGCAACACATTACTAATACTAAATTCAATTATTTTATTTACACGACACATTGCTAAATTCAATTATTTTATTTTCACGACACATTGCTAAATTCAATTACTTTATTTTTTGCGACACATTACTAAATTCAATTACTTTATTTTCCACAAAACATCACTAAATTCAATTACTACACTATTACTTTATTTTTCGCGACACATTACAAAATTCAATTATATTATTTTCCGCGAAACATCACTAAATTCAATTACTTTATTTTTCGCGAAACATTACTAAATTCAATTACTATTCGCGACACATTACAAAATTCAATTATATTTTTTTCCCACTACAAAATTTAATTATATTATTTTCCGCGAAACATCACTAAATTCAATTACTTTATTTTTCGCGACACATTACTAAATTCAATTACTTTATTTTTCGCAATACATTACTAATTCAATTACTTTTATTTTCACACATTATTACTAAATTCAATTACTTTATTTTTTGCGCGACACATTACTAAATTCAATTACTTATTTGCAACACATTACTAAAAATTCAATTATATTCCTAAATTCAATTACTTTATTTTTTTTCACAACATATTCCTAAATTCAATTACTTCCATATGAACTTGCAAGACATAATTTTTTTCTCAATTACATATTCATTTAATTTATTTAATTTACATTCCTTATGAGAAATAATTTTTTCTTGTATTCATCAATTATATATTCATTTAATTTATATTCATTCAATTTACATCCTTATTATTATAGACTTATAAGTCTCAATTACATATTTATTAATCTATGTACACTTTTAAGAAAATGTATTATTATTATGAAAATAAATGTTGATTTATACATTTGAAGTTTGCTGTTTGTATATCTATCTACCTTCTGTATATCTTGAAGATCGTTACACTTTTTCCTTTATTTTTTTTTCCAAGATATACAGTAGCCTTCTGTATATCTTGAAGATCATTATGCATTTTTCCTTTATTTTTTCCCCAAGATATACAGTAGCCTTCTGTATATCTTGAAGATCATTACGCATTTTTCCTTTATTTTTTCTCCAAGATATACA
>CAJVPN010000668.1:0-23252 GCA_910592215.1 Entrophospora candida
TAAAAATATCACATAATTGATATTGATTTGTAATAGAATTCCTTAATTCTTCTCTGTAAGCAGGTAATTGTGAAATGTGAGCACTAGTAGCTTCACCTTGTTTTATTTAATAAAATAATGACAGAGGTTATGTTAATTATTTATTATTTTTCTTGCGAAGATCCGAAGTTATTTCTTTTTCAAGAAAAGTCCACAAGTCATTCCCTATTCAAGTTAATTGTGAATTATGGGAAAATTAAAGGTTCATTATTGCAAGGTAATTTTAATCAATCAATATTGATATTATAAAAACCTCCATTTAATAAAAGCATTGCGTAAAATTTTCATTCAATAATAATGTTGACCCTGAAACATAAGTATTCATTATCTACCCCAATCATGTATCACGTTATAAGAAATGCGAGTAAGTAGGCGGGGACCAAATTTGAATTCAGCAAAAGAAAATTTAGCTCCTTAGGAACAACTAATGAAACAAAATATAAAATTGAAGAGAAGACCTTGGGAGATATATTTATGGTGAACTTCCATATTTTATTATTAGCAATTTTACTTGCATCAAATGTTTTTACTTACGTCATTTTTGACTCAATGGCAGCGAATTTGACACATAAAATTCGTCCCTCCTAAAAATATCAGGACATTGATTATAAGTAGGTTTGTTTGTAATTAATGTATTATCTCAACATTATTTATTAATAAAAGTATTTTAGTTAAGATTGCCATTTTATGGTTTACTATGTTTTTACACTTTCTTTAAATATCTCAAGATTTTACTAAGTGGATATAATTTCTAAGCTAAAATGGGGCGCGGAAAATAGAAACAGCCTTAACTGCCAAAAATCTCAATTTCGAGTTAATAATGTACTTTGCTACCTTGCTGCTGCATCAGTCCAAGAAAGTGATTCCATTGTAAATTGTTATGTAAATTGTCACTATTTTGGTCTAGTTCAGATGAACAAAGTTCATTAGTTCTTGGAATTTTATTTCCTAGTAACCTCATTTCTTGAAACTAAAGCTCCTCACAAGCCAGCTTGGGAGCCAAATAACTTATTCAGCTTGCGAGCTGGCTCATGCAGAGCCTTAATTGAAATCTTATGCCTATTTATAACCAATTCCTTATTGCATCATAAACTTCTTCACACTTTGTTTTGAACAATATTGAACCTCAAAATCATGAATATGACCTGTAATAAATAATTATTTTTGTCTTTTTAAAACAAATCACAAAGATTTCATATAATGAAATGTTTATGATAATGATATTTTACAATAATTTTCACAATTATTGGAAAATCTTTTTGGATTTCACATATCATGAATTAAATATTTTCTACCAGTGTATTATGAATACCTCAAGCATTACAAATAACTACAACAACAACAATAATAATAAATAGATAAATCAATTCAAAGGCTTAAGATAATAAAATTTCTTTAATGTTGCCTTGCAGCTCTTGCTCAATCAAACACATTAATTACACAAGATATTGTGTACAAATAAACTTTCAAAATTCGAATAACAGATTTGGTTTTTTCAAGTAGTTATAATTTATTTATTGTTTTTCATACTTTAAATAGGATTTCAAATGAAGATATTGAAGTGTATATTTATTTTTCCTATTATAATTATAATCACTTATGGTACATATAATAAGAGATTTGATTGAATCATTCAAGCAAGATATGATGCAGGCACAATTCATGGTGCGAGATGCAATTCATGCAAGACATATTATTTAAATTAATAAATTAAAAGAATACAGTAATTATTATAAGATATTGAATTTTTTTATGTTTTATTCTTATGATGATAGAAATGATTATAATAATATCAGGAGGAATCTTGAATTGTATATTTTAATCAACACCATCTCTCATGTAAGTATACACACATTTTTTAGTGGCCTTGTTACTTATGGAGTTGCTTTTAATCCACAAGTATTATATTTAGCAATAATATATTACATTATATATAAATATATAACAATAATACATATATAATTTACTAATTTCACACCAGAAACCTTTATGCTCAGCTGGTGTAGTTCCATATATTAACTTGTGAAGTTCATTATCAGTCAAATTGTTTAGTTACATAAATATATAAATATAAATATGCATATCTCTATAATAATTCAAGTAATAATAAACCTATATATAATAATAGCAGCCTATAATTTTATATTTATTTAATGCTGCATACAATACTTCATCCTCTTCCATAATACATATACCTTTCTTATATTTAATTCCTTTAATAAATACTCAAAATAGTGATTGATTAAACAATTTTTTCTAAATTAATAGTGTGTATATGTGTTATAATCTAAACTGCATTATAAAAATATATTCACCTAATTCGTCTAATTTTTTCTTTTCAGCCATTTTGAAGTCAATAATGTGTCATTATTTGTTGTTGATTTTGATTCTGCCATTTTTTGATACCTAACCAAACTACCGGAATCTGATGATCTAATTGCTGCACTTAACTTATTAATACCTCTTTTTTCTTTTTCTTTTTGTATTTTTGGCATGATCAATTAAAATATTGTTTTGACGTGTTGTGCAACAATTAATTAAAAGAAAATGTTGGCAGTTCATTTGTTGTGTGATTGAAAATTCAATATATTAATCACTTGAATATCCACTAGATTTTTAATAAAAAAGAAGCCAGCCAAAGAAGAAACCAAAGAAAAGTGAGGAGGGAGATATCCTTTGTTGAACTATAGATTACGTTTTCCATTATAGCAATACCAGGTTATCTTATTGATGAAGTAAACAAGATACATCACAAAGATCATTTAGGCAAACCAATATAAAAAGTCATCAATAACATTTTACATAGTTTTTGTATGAGAAATAAACATGTTAATTTTGATATAAAATAAATTTTATTTTAAACAACTTATATATATTTTTTTTTTGAAAAATCATTGTTTTTTTTTATTATGTAATTAATTGAACAATACCACCAACTTTTTTTATTTTTTCTTCTGCACGTCTAGAAACATAACGTGCTTTAATAATAACTGGTTGATCAGGTAAACGACCTTTACCCAAAACTTTACCATATCCCTATTTGTTAATTAATATTAGCATAATTAAATATAAATACATGCACAACAAATATATACAAATAAACTTACTGCTCTCAGAGTATCAATCACAGGTACAAGATTATTATCCTTCTTAGTAGCATAGATTTTCCTTGTTTGTTCTGACACCAAAGTCCATAATTTATCCAAGTTGACAGTTGGACAATAGGATTGATTACGAGTCATATGAAAATGTCTCATACCGACTTTACCATAATAACCAGGATGATATTTATCCATGTTGGTACGATGATGATGTAGACCACCTGCTAAACCTCTACCACCCGGATGTTTACGGTGTTTGCCTTCATGTAATTATTTTTTTTTGGTAAGGAAGTATTGATTAATTGGTTGATGAGCATATATATATATATACATATATTATAGGGAGAGAAAAAAAGCTCAATTTTTTGATTTTGTTCATTTACCAATTCGACCATGTCCTGCAGAAACATGACCACGCTTTTTTCTATTCTTTTTAAGTCTTGTAGGCTAGATAACGTAATAATAATCAATCAAATTAATATGAATTTGATTTCATTTAATTAACAAATGCATTAATAATAAATTACCATTTTGTAAATATATATTAAAAAAAATTAAATTATGATGTTTTTTTTTTTTTGGAAAAAAAAATCTGGAAATTGATTCTTTTAAAATTTTAACCAATCATCTATCTCAATCTAATACTTTAGAATTTTTTAATTATCTTTTTTAAAAATATCTGTATATGTTTTTATCTATATATGTACAAAGTTGTATATATAAAATATAATAAAATATTAAGAGTTTGGTGAGGCAAGAAATAACATTGTTATTATTATTATTATTATTATTATTATTATTATTAGCATATAGATAGATATGAATCCTGAAAAACTTGCCAAGCTTCAAGCACAAGTTCGGATTGGTAAAAAAATTTATTTTATATTTTCAAGATGGAAAAAAACTTTCTGAACAAAATAATCAATTATTATTAGTTTATTGATAGGTGGTAAAGGAACACCAAGACGTAAGGTTAAAAAGGTATATAAAACTGTTAATAATGATGATAAAAAACTACAGTCTACACTCAAGAAACTTAATGTTCAAGCAATTCCAACAATTGAAGAAGTAAATATGTTTAAAGAAGATGGATCTGTTATCCATTTTACAAATCCAAAAGGTAATGAAAGTTAATATTATTATGATTATACTGTTATCAATATTATGATCATCATTCATTATTTAATATCCACCATTTATCATCATTTATAATTATCATCATTATCATCATTATCATCATTATCATCATTATCATCATTATCATCATTATCATCATTATCATCATTATCATTTATCATATTTGATAAAACACTAAATTCTCTTCCTACTAAAATTAATTAAAAATAAACAAATAATTATTAGTTCAAGCATCAGTTCATTCAAATACATTTGTAATTAATGGTCATGGTGAAGAAAAGGATCTTACAGAATTGGTGCCAGGAATTTTGAATCAACTAGGACCAGACTCCCTTGCATCACTTCGTAAATTGGCAGAATCTTATCATCTCAATTTATCATCTCAAGGTGCACAAGGTGATATTGTCAGTGGCAGTGGTGGTGGTGCTACTGGTTCAGCAGATGATGATGACATTCCAGAATTAGTTGAAAATTTTGAAGCTACAAGTGAAAAGAAAGATGAAGATGATAAAGAAGCAGAAGTGTCATCAACAACGCCAGCTATTACAGCTACTGAAACCACTACAGCCACTACAGCCACTACAGCCACTACAACCACTACAGCCACTACAGCCACTACAACCACTACAGCCACTACAGCCACTGCAACTACTACAGATAGTACAGCTACTATAACTACTACAGATTCAGCTGCTACTACTACTGATAAGCTTAAATCACCATAACTGCTACATCCTCCACATAGTTGTAATTCTTTTTCATTTTTTGGTAGCAAGTTAATTAAGTATTAATTTTTTTAATTTGATCAATTTAATGACATTTTGTTTTTAATTGATTAATAGTGAAAAAAAATTTTTTGATTAAATACATCATCCCATCATTAGTTTTACAATAAAAAAATTTTATTAATTTTTGATTTGATTATTATATTTTTATTATTTTTGTTATTATTTAATAAAACATATATACAGTATATAATTATACAATGTGCATGAATAATATTTCTTAAAATAATAATAATAATAATAATAATAATGTTTAGGGCTTATGCGAAGACTTATGTGAGCAGGACTCAAATTTTTTGTTAAATGAAACAGTGGTGAGTGAGTACCTGGTGAGAAAAGAATTGTTGCCTCAATTATAAAAAACTCCACCAATGAAAAATAACCTTTGGGGAAAAACCAATAAAAGTAATTCAGAAATGGGTTAATAAGGAAAAGAATTAAGAGGTGAAATAGGATAAAAATAATGAAGTCAAAGAATATCATTGATAATGATAGTGATAGTGATGATAATCAAATAGTATAGAGATTTCTGCCAGAGTGACCAAGGAATTGATTATACTCATAAATGGGTTAGGTTGAGCCTTTTCCTCTCATGAAATTGCTCTGGTTTTTTACTTTATAGTTTTATATAATTGTAATATTGTTATGTATCTTTCTATATATTAGCTGTATCAAAATAAAAAACAATTTCTTTTTTTTTGTTATCCTTATGATGATAGAAATGATTATAATGATATCAGGAGGAAACAAATGCGAAGTGACAAAGATTGGATATTTTATACATAATGATGTGCATGTGGATGTTGATTAATTAAATAAAAAGGAATTAAAAGGTAGTGGTGATAGATCCTCTCTACATTTGTTTCTAGTTGTATATATATATATATAAAGGGAAATAGATATTAAATCATTTGCTAAATGTCAAGGTTACAACAAATCGGAAAAACAATTAAATTTTTTCAGAAAATGCATTGGTTTTCATAAATCTTGGGACTCTATATGTAACATTTAATGGCTTCCGAGTTGATCTGGCTTTATGTTAAAAATGAAGAAAATCCAACCGTTGATGATTATCTTGAATGCAGCTAGACATCAATTTGCACCAGTATGGTTTGCTTGTAGACATCCAATCTATAAATTATTGGAAGTATCACATGAAGTACTTTGTCACGTTTAAAACCTCCATTTAGAAAAAACATTGAAAAGGCATCAATAGTTTCTAGGTCTGGATTTTGGAATCAACATCAAGGCCTTGATGCAATATTGGAAAAATTCAATAAATCATTAAAATCCAGTACCTTTCTCAACATCATTGGGAAATTGCAGCAAGAGATTGCAAAAATTTCATGAAGATAAATACAGTTTACTTTCTCTATAATAAATTTTTCTATAATAAATCTTGCTCTAAATGGACTGAGAATTTAATCCCAATTTATATGTCCCATATTAATATATAATCATTACTATCTACGATGCCAAATGGTCCATTATAGAGTAAACTGTAATTTAAATCTAATCTTTTTAATATGATTGGATTTAAGGAAGAGAAAGTTTGGGACCATGAAAAACACCTGATTTTAGTACTGAATCACAACGTTTTAGAGTAGAACTGAGGAAGAGCCAGTTTTTTTACAAGAAGCCATTTTAGGAATTTGAAAGATGACGTTATTTTGAGTGAAAAAATGAAAAATTTTAGCTATCTTTCAAAAGAAAAAAGGAATATATTGTTGAAAGAAATCTTATTGCAAGGAGCTTCTATTAATTCCTGCATCCTATTCTAATAACAGAACAAAAAGAAACAGCACAGCAAAATGAAAAAAAAATATGAAAAAAAAAGAATTATTATCAGTTATTAATTCTATACTTTTTCCCTTCCTGGAACATTATAATGGTTTGGAATAATAAAACTTATTAATAATTTTGCAAGAATTAAGAAATATATATGATACTGTTGAAACAGTTGGATTAATAAATTGCTAATCAAATTTTTGAGTTTTTTTCTATTCTGTATATAGATCCCTACTTTTAACATCAAGGAAATTCCATTTCGGGGAATAATCGAACTCAGTACTGCAGTATCAATCATGTGATATTATTGTTTAATTGAAATTTTTTTTGGCACAATGTTGAAAAAGGCTTAAAGCCCCGTTTGAATCTTAATGTCATTATTTTTATGGTAAATTAATCCTATATATTCCATTCAAATGGATCCTTATATATTCTGTAATGAAAACTTCATTAATTAAAATAATGTTAAAACGAGAAACATAAAAAATTGAAAATAATAAGGTACGGACGGATGCTTTGTTTTATTATCAACCGGTCTCTACACTATCAAAATATAAACCAATTATTTTTATTTTCAATAGCCAAAATTCTTGACTAAATAAGAACGTACCAAATTGGCCTTTTATTCTGTCTTTATTGCATTTTTATTTATATTTATACTTTAGGTTATGGTAGAGATTATCGAGATTATTATGACCGTTATGATCGTGATAAATATGTTCATTACGATCGTGATCGAATAAAAGGAAGAGATAGAGATGGTAATTACAAACATCTAAATAATAAAAATGATGATGATTATACTTCAAAAATGGATGATAGGGGACTGCAAGCAATCAAAGTAATGATTTCATTTTTTTTTTCTTTAGAGGGTAATTGATCTATTCCTGTTATTATGAATCTTATTTATTATTATATTTATTTAATTTACCATTTTTCTGGTTATGTATTCTTTAGATGTCAAAAACTATATTATATATATGAAATAGGAACGTTATATGAGTGGTGGGTGGACGTAAAAAAGTAAAATACGTAAAATGATGAGAAGAAATTTGTTTTTGATTAGGATGCTGGAGAAGTTACTTCACAAGATTTTAATCCTTTATATGCAAATAAACGCGAAGCTCAAATGTTTGGACATGGTCATCTTGCTGGTATTTATTAAGGAGAAAAAAAGAGATCGTGCAACATTCTATAATCAATTATTAGAACAAAGAAGAACTCTTGATCCGAGTATGTTTTCCTCATTTTTTTTTTTTTAAACAACCTTTTTTTGAATTATTGTTAAAAAAAAATCAATAGCTTATTTTTTTATGAAAATGGAGATTGATAGGCGAAAAGAATTAAAAACCATGTGGGATGATCGATACTGGCGTATATTCAAAGAAGATTTCAATATTGCAACTAAAGGTGGCAGTATTCCAAATTCTATAAGGCCGTGGAAGGAATCTGGTTTACCACAAAGAATACTTGATTTTATTGAAAATATTGGATATAAGGAACCAACACCTATTCAACGACAGGCTATTCCTATAGGTTTACAAAATAGAGACATTATTGGTATAGCAGAAACAGGTATTTATTATTAATAAATTATTGTACATATTTATATACATATATAGAATATATACAAGCAACTTTCTTATTTGATTATCATTATAATCATAATCCTAATCATAATAAATAATCAGAATCATTATTATAAATTATAATATTCATTAATAGATTTTAACAAACTTTCTGGATCCGGCCTTGTTGACATAATGTGAACTTTAATTTTTTTAATGTCTTCAAGATATCTGCCTGTTGTTTTACCAATTGAAGCAATTTTAATTTTTTTTTTATTACCATCACTACTAATACTACTGGTACTACTCCAAAATAATTCTTTGCTGTCATCTTTTCCCCCAAATTGTTTTTTTAAAGGTTCAAGTGCTACATCCACACCTGAAGGACTAAAAAATACTATCCACCAATCATCATCATTATGATGTGATGATGTTTTGAAAATTTTGTTTAATTCAATTGAAAATTGTGGATTAGGTTTAGTTTCATAAATTAAAAGTTCTTGGATATTTATTTTTGCCTCCAACAATTTCTTTGGTAACTCATCACGACGCTTATCACCTACAAGAAATAATAAAAGCGGAGTAGCAGTGGTGGTAATAGAAGTGGAGGCTGAAATATTGTTTTTTTTTTGTATGATTTGATCATTATGTTTAGCATAATAAGTTTCTATGTAATTTGCTAATAATTCAGAAGATCCAGATTCTTTAGCACCAAATACATTATTAAATCCTAAATTTTTTATTGATTTTTCTGTTGCTTTTCCTACAACGAAAATTGGAAGTTTTAACCATGATCCACTTATTTTTGATAATGATGATGATGACGACTCTAGAATATAGATGATAGATATATAAATCATATTGATAAATCAATCAATAACAATTTATCACAACAAATAATCACCAGATTCTAGGAAAACTTCATTCCAAGCAACTTTCAATCCTTCAACAGCTCTTTGGCTAGTAACTATTATGCCCCAAAATTTATTATTATTTAATGGATTATTATTTTTTAATATTTTTGATAAATCTGATATTCCAACTAACATATGAGCTAGCACTGGTAGAAATAAACAAGCGTAATTATTGGATTTTTTTAAAAATTCTTCTTCGTATGGATCAAGCTCGTTATGGTCGTTGTTGCTGTCATTGTTATCATTGTTAGTTTTTTTCTCTTGGATGTTTTTTTCTTTAAGTAATAAAATTTTTCTAGACATTATTTTATTCTAAAAATGATCTGCATTAATATTCATTTTTCTATGAATCAGTGAAATGTCGATCTTTTTATTATAATGGAGAAAGGGTTAGTGAAGATAGAATTTTGGCATTAAAAAAGTTACATGATTCACCAAATATTTCTGATGAACTTCTTAATGAGGTAAGTTATTTTGTTTTTGTATTTTTTTAAATATTATTTTGAATTTCAATGTGTTTTTTTTTTAGTTCAGGAATTATGTTACATTTTATGGTGGAATCATTTATAATTAAAATTTATGGATTAGCACAAGATCCAGCTACAAAAGGATACATCTTTGTAATGCATTACATGGAAGATAGAAGTCTTCAAAATTATGAATATTTATATAAAATAGAACAAAAAATGTGTTAAATGTCCAACTTGTAATAGATATAACACCAATTGGGCATGGTGTCAATCGTGTGATCCAGAGCTATTAACTGAAGGACTGACTAGTGGTAATGAAACACTAGATTAGTTGATTAAAAGTGCATAACTTAAAGCAACTTATTGTAATAATTCTTATTATCTTCAATGGGAAATCTACAAATAATGGTGGTGATTGTGGCATTGAAAAAATTACACAATTCTTCTGATGAACTTCTAATGAAGTAAATTATTTTATTTTCCTGTTTATTTTCAGATTGTTTGATATTATTTTAAAATTGAATGTATTTTTTTAGTTCAGAAATTATGTTACATTCATGGTAAATCATTTATAATTAAGATTTATGGATTAACACAAGATCCGGTTACAAAAGAATATATCTTTGTAATGCATTACATAAGTCTTCAATTTATGTAGATTCATATCTCAGAAAAGGAAAATATGTTAAATGTCCAACTTGCAATAGATATAATATTAATGATTCATGGTGTCAATCATGTGATCCTAAATCATGTAACTGAAAGGATAGACTAGTGAATGAAACATTAGATGAGTTGAGCAATTGGATATAATAATAGGGATTATCTTCAATGAGTTTCTTATAATGAACTAACAGATATTGAAAAGATTGGTGAATGTGGTTTTGCAACTATATATAAAGCTACTTAGGTAAATGGTCATAAACATATAGATAATTGTAAAAAAATTAGAATTGTAAAAAATCAATGAAAATAGGATTGTGGCATTAAAAAGATTACATAATTCACAAAATATTTCTGATGAATTTTTTAAAGAGGTAAATATTAGTTTTAAATTGTTTTCAATGCTAAATATTATTGTTAAAATTAAATATTTATTTTATTTTAGTTTAAAAATCATCTGAGATTTCATGGTAAATTAGATATAATTCAAATTTATGGATTAACACAAGATCCAACTACCAAATAATATATATTTGTAATGAAATATATAAAATGGAAAAACAAAATTGATATTCTTTATAGTTATTTATGGTTTAAATAAACAAAAAATCATTCACCATGACTTTTACAGTGGCAATATTTTTCAAGAAAAGAATAATAAATATATTTGTTTATGCATTGCAGATTTAGGATTATCATGTCCAGCTAGTCAGACACCTGCATCAGTACTGCCATTTGTTGCACTAGAAGTTTAAGTTGCAAAAAATTTTATGTGAACTAAAAACATGCATAGTGTTCCTAAATTAAGCCTATAAATATTGAGATCTTTTATAATTGATAATCTTTTTTGCTTTTTGAGAAAATTAAATATAAAATGTCTACTTCAAGACAAGAAACCCAATGTCAAGCTATATTACATTTATGTAATAATGGTGTATGTGAGGCCAAAGAAATAAATAAGTGACAAAAGTTCCTCTTTCTACTGTCTATGATAACATAAAAAAATTAAAAACAACTGGCAATTTGATCATGTTAGAGGAAATGGCCATCAAAAAAAATTACTGCAGAAGCATCAAGAGCTTTGGGGCAATATATATGCAGAGATTAATCAATTTCAACTAGAACATTGGCAACAAAATTATTGGTAAATCATGTGCAAGTATCTTATTCAACTATCTCTAGACATATACATGAAAAGGGGTATGAAAAAGCCCTACTAATGGCTACATCAATTGTTGACAATATCTCATAAAGAAAACCATGTACAATGGGCCCAACAACATCTTAATTATGATTGGAATAAAACATTATTTACCGATGAGACATCCTTTTTATTAACAAATGTTTTATTAATTATTCAATAGTTGTATAGGGAGTGATCGAAGTAAGCATTAAGGACAAGATCTATGAACAAAATTTACTAACAAATGTTTTATCAATTATTCAATAGTTGTATAGGAGTGATCAAAGTAAGCATTAAGGACAAGATCTATGAACAAAATTTACTAACAAACGTTTTATCAATTATTCAATAGTTGTATAGGAGTGATCAAAGTAAGCATTAAGGACAAGATCTATGAACAAAATATACTGACAAACATTTTATCAATTATTCAATAGTTTGTGGAGGTACATCAAATATTGCATTATATGTTTTACGAAGTAGAAAATTACGCGCTCAAAAATATAGGGCTTGTGTAACATATTTGGCCAATAAAAATCTAGAATTTTTATTATATTTTAATATTATTGATAAAAAAATAAAAGCCGGGTCATCGAAAAAATTTTAGTTATGTCGCCTAATAAATATATAATAAATATTTACAAAATAAACCAATCCCCACTCCTCCATCTATTATTTAACTCGTAGTAGTAGTAGCTAAAGGAATACCGATTGCTAAATTATTGGTAGGTAATCTACTTGTTATAGTTGGTTGATCTGGTTGTGTCCTAAAAATTCAATGTAAAAATGATTTAATAAATGATCTTCAATGATAAATATGCAATTAAATTATCAAACAGTTACATTATATCTTTGGCAAATGGCTTCCAAGTTGATGAAGTTGGAACATTATTATTTGTAGTAGCAGGAGTAGGAGCCGCAGCTGTGGTGGTATCATCTGAAGTTGATTCTTTTTTTGTTGCAAATTTTGCTTTTGAGGTGGTTGTTGTTGTTGCTGCCGCCGCCACTGCTGCAGTTTTGGAAGCTGTGATTGTTGTTGTAGTTGTTGTAGTTGTTGTTGATTTTATTTTTATTTTTGTTTTTGTTTTAGTTTTTATTTTTATTTTTGTTTTTGTTTTTGTTTTTGTTATAGTTTTAGTTTTTATGGTTGTTGTTGCAGCTGGAGCTTTTGTAGTTGTAGTTGTTTCTTTTTTTCTTTTTGATGTTGTCGAATCTGGAGTTTCTTTTGGTGCTTGTGATGACGTAGTCGATTCTGGAGTTTCTTTTGGTGATGTAGTCGGTTCTGGAGTTTCTTTTGGTGCTTGTGGTGATGTAGTCGGTTCTGGAGTTTCTTTTGGTGCTTGTGATGATGTAGTCGGTTCTGGAGTTTCTTTTGGTGCTTGTGATGATGTGGTAGATTCTGGAGTTTCTTCTGGTGCTTGTGATGATGTGGTCGATTCTGGAGTTTCTTCTGGCGGTTCTGGAGTTTCTTCCGGAGGTTCTGGAGTTTCTTCCGGAGGTTCTGGAGTTTCTTCTGGAGGTTCTGGAGTTTCTTCTGACGGTTTTGGAGTTTCTTCTATTGATGTTGTTGATGTTGTAGGTTCTGAAGTTTTTTCTATTGATGTTATCGTTTCATTTGTTGTCGTCGTAGTTTGTAAAACGGTTGGTTGAACAACTACAAATGTTGTTGCAGGCGTGGTATACTGACTGAATGGAATAGATTATTTATTATTATTATTATTATTATTATTATCCGTGAACAGAGTTTTTTCTTTATTTTTAACATGCAAGATTATAAATTACTTACGAAAATGGACCATCTCTTATTTTCATTCCAATATTATTGTGTTGTGCAGTAACATTTAACATTATTGTATTTAACAACAATAAAAATGTTAGTAAAAACGGGAAGAAGCCTGTTTTTCTCTTTACTAGTGGTGTTAGTATTGATAACATCATCTATGAAATTTCTTTATTCAAGAATTTTTAATTTACTAATTAGTAAAGATCATGAAAAGTATATATAGTATATATAGTAAAATTCGAATTTTTTTGGTTTTGTTTGCAACGCAAAAAAATTGAAAAAACTTGTATTTTTTGAAAATTGAATTATTTTTCAACCAGCCACCCTACGTCATCCCATCACCACTTGGGTGCGCTACTAGTCCATCTACACATGAAACAGTTCTTGATGTAAAAAACTTGATAATTTCGATTTCCTTGGACATTAAAAAATTATCTATCATTACTTTTTTTTTTCAAACTCTGAACTTATCTATCAATCAGTTCTATATGAATGTTATAAAAAAAAGAAATATTGAAGTGAACAAAAGATGTTGTTTTTTATTTTTTATACTTTATAAAAGTTTTCTTGATAATGACAGGAGAAAGGACATACACACATATATATCATTTTTATTAATTCCAATTAATAATTCGAATTAACAAAGAACAGATAATTATACCGACTATCATCAAATGCGAACAGCAGATTTTTTATTAAAATAATCTAATCCAATTTCTAGTGATAAAAATTTTTGATGAATAATAACAACAATTAAACGCACATAAATAGTCTACAAAGTCTTTTATTACATTTATTAAATTATTTTTATCAAACGCGTAACAGTAAATTTTTCATCATTTAAGACGATAATCCACATTTTATTTATTATCAGCAAAGAACAATAATAATAATTTAACAACTATCATCAATGCGCAAATAGTACAGTAAAAGAACAATGCGTAACAGTTAATTTTATTTAAAATGATAATCCACATTTAGTAAATAAATAAAATTCTTTTTGATGATCGGTGTGTAAATTTCATCGTGCAACTAGTACAAATTTAGAAACTGTCTCAAATTTGATTGGATAATAATGTTATACGCCTTCAATTTTCTCGGATTTTTTTTTTTATCAATAATCTCGTGTTACCAAAGAATTAAATTTTAATACGAAAATTTTTTTGAGTGCAGGTCGTATTGTATCAGTGTTGATAAAATGGTTATACACATACCATATGTATTATATACAAACATGAAACATATGAAACCACATTAATTTTCGTTATTGAGGATTTTTTTGCAGATCCTTTTCAAAATTCGTGCAATTTCAAACCACTAAGGCCCCATTTTATTGTTGCAAACATGGAGTTTTTTCAGTTTATTAATAAAAAAGAAAGCCTTGGTGGTTTGAAGTTGAATGATCCTCGATGATCTGCACTGCAGTAAAAACGCATTAAACTCAACCCCTCATAACTTTTGAAAGAAACAATTTATAAACTTCAAATTAAAGACACAAGTTATTGAATAAAAGTATGAAGCCTTTTTTTTAGTGATAATTAGGATTTTTCAAATAAAAAAAGCTCTCTATATTTTTATTTAATGGTAATTTAATTAATTTCAAATGTTGTGAGGGTTTTTATTATTTGAATTCTCCATATTAAGTTTAGGAACTAGATTTAATAGAAATATCTAATGACGGCATGTATACACATCACAAGATGACATCTGCATCTTGATTTCTTTGAAAAACTGTGATTGAAATATATATATATACTGTAATTAAAAAATCAATAAAATACATACCAGCTGGGTTCCCAGCTTCTAGTTTACGATTTGCAATTGAAGGTTTGTTGCAAACGTAATCATTTACAGAGATGTCATTTAAAAAAAAATTTATGATTACTAATTTAAAATCATTTTGAGGATAGATCCGTATAAATCTTTTTCTTGAGCTGTCAAGACTTCACAAGTTTTACTTGGATTTTTATTAAGTTTGACTTATTAAGTAAAGGTTAAAAGTTTCGAACATAGTGGAGACTGAAAGGATCTGAACATAAAAGAGACTTTCAACAACAGACTTCCTCAAGAGCCCAAACACAACCTTGATATATTTCAGAGCCTTCGCCTCCCCACTCTGAATTCTTGCATCCCCTTGGGTTAAATTAATCTTTTTTGGCATAGTGATTATTAGAATGAACCAAAAGTGATTATAGTATATTTTTGAGGATCAAAATCGTTTTATTCAGCATAGTAGGAAACATAAAAATTTTGACATCATCCGACGCATACGCTTATCAATCGATTGGTTTATTATTTATTTATTTATTTATTTATTATTTATTTATATTTATTTATATTTATTTATTTCGCATACGTATGCCCATATATAAAAGTTATAGAAAAAATAGTGGTGATGTAATGTAATAATATAATTAATTTGGAATTGTTATGCAATAAAATCATCATTGATGGTATATTAATATCTATTCTCCGATTTTGGTTGTTTGATACACAATTTCTTCAGTCACGTGATATCAATACAATTGGAAAATTCGTATCGTATTCAAATTGTACACAATCAGTACGTTTTATTCATACATCTTTAATTTGCATACAATATATGAAATTAGTATAGTGGATATCAAACTCATAAATCGTTAGATAAAGGATTGACTGAATTTATCATATTTTCCCAATTGTTTTAAACTAATTGATGGCTGAAATGTTGATAATGCTTCCAATATGTCAGTTTGATTGATTTGTTTCTAATTACAGGTTGAATTAATAGAATTTTTAATATCACAACAATAATAACAATAATAGTGATTATTATTAATAGAATGATACATATATATATCACACCAACCTTAAAATCAGTTTGAGATTTGTTTAGTTTATATTTTTTAAAGGCAATAAAAGCTGCTCTTTCTAATAAAAATTTTAAATCAGCTCCTGTGAAACTCTGTGTTTTTAGTGAGATTTCATGAAAATTTATTTGATTATTATTAAAATTGAATCTTTTACTCAATAAATTTAATATTGATAATCTTTCTTGAAAATTTGGTGGTTTAATATAAATCAATCTATCTAATCTACCTATATCATAGGGCGGTTATAAAATATTTTAGTCCTTTTTTATAAATAAATGAAATATTCTTTTTTTCAAATAAATTTTTTTACCAGGTCTAAGTAAAGAATTGTCAATCTTCTCAGGATTATTTGTAGTAGCAAGAATTACAACACCTTGGTCTGTTTCACCCAAACCATCCAATTCCAATAATAGTTGTGATATCAACTATAATTTTATTTCAATAAAATCCATTTTAGGAATTAGAAATTTTATTATGCGTACATACTATAATAATAATAAGAATATTAATAAATAACCTTTCTACCATAAGTGCTAGATGATTCTCTATTACCAAACATTGCTTCTAATTCATCCATGAATATAACACATGGACTGCAATTAATTGCAATTTTAAATATTCTTGCCAATGATTTTTCAGATTCTCCAATCTGAAATAATTAATAAATATAAATGTATGTTTTTGGAAACATAACCCTCTCCCTCTTGCTACTCACTTCACATTTAATCAAATCAGGTATCGATATTGGCAAGAAGTTGGCTGATGATTCAGTTGCAACTGCTTTTGCTAACAAAGTTTTGCCTGTACCTGGTGGTCCATATCTAAAATAATTAATGTATTTATTTTTTAGCATGATGGGCAAACAGTAATATTTAATAATTAAGATTACCTACAATAATACACCTTTAGAAGGCTTTAAACCAAGTCTTTTGAATGAATCAGAATATTTATACATCCAAATAATAGATTCTTCTAGCATTTCCTAATATATATATTTACAAATAAATATATAAATAACATATATATTTATATCAATAAATATATATGCAAAAATAAATTACTTTGGCTTCATCTAACCCTCCAATATCAGACCATCTTATAGATTCAATTTTTTGTATATTAAATCTTTCTTGTAAATTACTAATAATAATATTTTTGTAATTCCCCTGAAAATCTTTATTATTGATTTTTAATTGACCTGGTTTTCCTAATTTATTAAAATCATTTTTAAAAGATAAATATTTATTCTTGATAAAAATAAGTTTATATTATTATTCTTCTAACCAGTTTCGGAAATACTTCTTGATTCACAGGTTTCTAATGCTAATCTACACAAACACACGATATCAGCTGCAACATATCCATGACATTTTTGATTTATTTCTTTTAGATTAACATCATCTTCTAAATTCAATTTTTTTTCAATGCAAGATTTTAATATTTCAAGTCTTTGATCTGGTGTTGGTATTTCGATTTCAATTTCATCCTTGTATATAATTATAATTTTTTAAAATCTGTTTTGATTAGAATTAATATAAAATATTATATAAAATAATTATAGTAAAATAATTACTTGAAAATAATTACTTGAAAAGTGTTGACAATTATTGGATTAATTAAATTAACATTAGTTGAAGTCCCTATCTTAATAGATAAAATAAATAAGTAAATAAATAAATATAAAAAATATATATACAACATGTAAATACAATATATTTACAATTATTGTAAGATAATTTGATTTTCTATAATCTTCCAATAATTCGCAAAAATAGTAAGCAAGTAAATGATTTTCTCCGATTGGGAAAATTTCTTCAATGTTTTCAATTAATACTGACCAAATAATAACATTTATTATTGTTTTATTTGTCTTATCAAAATATAAAGTGAAATAAAATACAGTAGAGATTTATTTATACTTACAAACACTTGGTTGATTTTTAGAACACATTGAAAAATATTGATCTAATCCTTTTTCTAATTCCAAAGGAAATTCACTAGACAAATCTCCAATTGTTATTGTGATTAACTAATTTATATGATTATGATTTTATATATGCATATAATTAATTAATTACCAATTAATTACAAAAAAAATTTTAATTATTTGATCCTTACTTTTACATTAAATTTATCACTTAATTCATGAATTATATGAGTTTTTCCTAAAAAAATTTTGGTAAATTAGAAATAATAATAACTATAACCATTTACTAAAGTAAACAAAACCTGATCCTGAAGGTCCAAATAAAAGAATGGATTTTGTAACATCAAAATTTATTAAAGTATTATTATTATAGATAGTCAATGAAAACAATTGTTCTATTCTATGGTAATAATTATAATTGGAATAATTCATTTTTTTTAATAAAATCATATAATAATAATAATAGTTACCATTTTCTGATCAACAAAATTATGAAATGTACCACGAAACTATCGTGAATATTTTATTACAATAAAAAAAAAAACACTTTTAACGCTCTTTGGGTTAAAATTGGCAAGTTAAAAAAAAATGAATTCTTTTCCTGACAGTAATATCAATAGCAATAGTAATAGTAATAACTCTTTTATTACATTACCTCCTAACGATTTTCTAGCTGAAATGTCTCAAGCTCAACTTGCAGAACTAGCAATATGGGAAAAGGCTCAATTTAATAATACCTATGATAATAATAACAATCCTGCTGATTTAAGTAAATTTGAACTTTCTTCAGATCTCGATACAAAATTTGATTTTGAAGGTCAAGAAATTTCACCCATGCTTTCACCACATAATATGTTACCTCGTTTTGTTTCATATCCTATTTTTACATATCCCACCACAAATTCAACCACCCTGTCCACAGCTGCTGCCACCACTCAACTACGGCCTATCACCATCAATCCATCCTCCAACTCTTCAACTGCTGTTACTACTCCTACCAACTTTCCTCCTATATTTTCTGCTTCAACAGGTACAGTAGCTATTCCAGGAAATTTAATTGGTAATGTTAATAATAATAATAATAATAATAATAGTAATAATAATAATAATAATAGTAATAATAATATTTATTACCAAAAAAAACCCTCTTAGATCACCACATTAAATAATCTTCCTCTTTTTTCTTTTAAATTACAAAAGATAATAGCAGTAATAGTAGTAACGGATCTAAAACTATTTCAACAAACCAAAAAATTTCCCTGCCAAAATCACTTCAAGCATCTCCAAATACATCTACTGCAACTGCTGCTCCCGGCAACACACAATCTAATGATAAATCGACTAATAACGATTTAGAATCAACTAATTCTGATAATGCTGCAAAATTAGCAGCCGAAGAAGATAAGCGAAGAAGAAATACTGCTGCATCAGCCAGATTTCGCATTAAAAAGAAATTACGTGAACAGGCACTCGAGAGAACAGCAAGAGAAATGACTTTAAAGGCAGATATGCTCGAAGGGAAAATCAAGGAACTTGAATTGGAAAATAAATGGTTAAGAAGTTTAATTGTTGAAAAAGATGCTAGGTTGTTGGATGTTAAACCTGTTGCTGATTTAGATGATGTAATTGTACCCGATGATAAAAGTAAAAATAAAAACAATAAAATGGTAGCAATTGAACAAGATTATAAAAAATCAAAAGATGACAAATCTTTTAAAAAGGTCAAGTGATCAAAAAACAACAAGAAAATAAAAATCAAATAGGAATAGGATTTTATACTATGTGTTTCTTTCTTTATTGTATATATGTATGAAGACATCTTGTACGCATAAAAAGTTTTTTTTAAACAAATTTACATGTTTTTTTTTCTTTTTTTAACAATTAGATGTTTTTCATTGTCATTGCTTTTAAGTTAGTATAAATAAAAATTTTTGGTCAACAATAAATATTTCACAAATATGACTTTTTGATGAAAATCTTTTATTATTCAATAATAATACGCTGTATTCTATCTACTAATAATATACAATCATTTCATTATATATGTTTAATTAAAAAATTTTTTAATAAAAACTAAAAAAATAATATAACTTCTTTTCTCGTGAACTTTCTACTATGAAATAATAAAATTAAAAAAAAGATTAGAACTAAATCTGAAATATAGTATAACAATCAATGATGCCGGCAAGTTGTAAAGTATTTTTGAGTGTAGGTGCTATAACAATTCCAGTACCTCTAAGAGCAGGTACGAGATGACACACCACATACCACATTTACCAGTAATTTTAGATGGTAAAATGTGTGGCTCATCGATTGATGAACCCCAGTACAGAAAGAATTGGAAGTTTTATTGCACCACGAATAGCTGTTGCTGTTTCTTTAGAAAATTTAAACCCAACCTAACATGTCCATTAGAATACCAATTACAATAAATGCCTAAAATAATTTTTGTTAATTTGATTGATTGATTGATTGATTGATTGATTAATTAATTAAAGTATTATCATAGATATACACGCGCGAACACTGGTGTACATACATTTATTGGGAAAAGAATTTATTGTTTTTCCCTGCCTTTCAAAATGTAATAAAACACTAACCTTGAATTTAGTCCTTTTGACTTGCACGTGTTTGCTTTTAAATAGTTGTGATCTTCATAACTTCACCTTAATGAGATCCCAAAAAATGATCTATTATTTGAAATTCTTTAAATTGGCAGTGAAAATAAATAAATTTCTTCAACATTGATTTCCTTTACAAGACGTCCAAGTTTGGTCACTGGAACTTTAAAACAACAGCAACAACAACAATGATAAATGAATTATTAATATAATTGATGATAATTAACTAATTCATCAATAATTAACCAATTGGCTAATCTATCAATTGATCAATTAATAAATTGTACCATTCTTCTTTACGTGCAGGACGACGTCCACGTCCACAGCCTCTACCACTACCGCGACCATCATCACATCCAAAGCCACTACATCCTGTTGATATGTATTCAAAGCCTTTTTGTAATAATTAATACCAATAATAATTTGATTTTTTGAAATTTATCAATCTTCCATTTTTTATATGTATTCTACATGAAAACAGTGAACAAATTGGATATATAAAAATATAACCAACATTTACTTATTAATTGATAATTGTTATCAAATAAAGCTCTTCATGAGCTGGCTTGTGAGCTTACTAAGTTATTTGGCTTGCGAGCTGGCTCATGCGGGGCCTTATTATCAAATTTAAATAAAGATTATAAAAATTTTCTTAAGAACCACATGGATTGGTTGATCAGCCAGGGCCCCAAAATTGGTCTTGGGGACTATCAATTAATCCCGATCAATTATTCACATTAATGTTAAAAAAAACTAAAGCTAAAACGAGATCGTTTAAACGAGCGAGCCACTAAAATTTATGTTGTTTATATTTATTGAAAATATAATGTAAGGTGGGTGCAGTTTCTAAGCTAAAATGTTCCTCACGATGAGTTAATTACACAGGAATGTTATTAATATTAAATTTGACTTTTGGGAAACATTCATTGTTTCCATTGACCAGGCCCCAATTATTTAATAATAACATATTAATCTATAATCAGAATATTTGATGCATCCACCTATTCAAATGTAATCTTAAAAGGCAACATTTGTAATGTTTCAACGATTTCACGTGACAATAAAACGAGGACCATAATGTGAAAAATGATGATGTGAAAATTTCAGAGTTTTGAAACTTTAAAAACAATATCTCAAAATATTACACAGTGGGTACGGTTTCTAAATCAAAAATGTCTGTAAAAAATTATTACATATAGGAATGGCCAAATTGATTTTTTCGTGTTATGGCCCTTTTTCTATTGTCTAGGCTTCTTCCATGCGTGAAAAATCCATTTTAATATGGAAGATACATAAAACATCTTCTCTGTACCATTTTCATGTGTATTCAGTACCTATTCCTAACATAATTTTTTATAGGATGTGATGCATACGAGAATTGCATTTCAATGAATCAAGATTTATATGTATTAGATACTATATATTGATCTGAATTAAATCAAAGCAAATTATGATTCATTGGGTTAATTTATTTATATATTAGGTAATAATGTATATGTTGATTCAAATCAAAGCATGAATCATGCTCAATTTGAATGAAATAAATCAAAAATTAGGTGATTCAATTCAAATTTATAATTACTATAACATATCTAGTAAATCTAAATCAACCTGTTGAGAATCTGAAAAAAATATACAAGAATTAATATAATATTAATGTTGATTTAAAGATTATTAAATTAATCAATTAATAGTTACCTTTATGATTACCAATAATTGTTACTTTATTGGAATTGACAGGTTGAAGAAGAAGGTCTGTAAATTTTAATAATCTGCTAGTATAAATTGCATTTGGATGAATTGTTGCAATAATTGTTGAAGGATCAAATAAAATTTTATCCATTTTATCAAGTACTTTTTTAATTGACCATAATGTAAATTTCCAACCATTAATAATTGTAAATACTCCTTTAGCAGTTGGATGTTTATCTGGATTAGCATCCATGCATTTGTATGCTAATTCAATATAGAATTTTGGAGTGTTGATTGAGAATGCAGGTCTTATACCTTCACATATTCCCACTTGAAGAGTCACATCATGTGCCAAACTGTTGAATGGTTGTTGACCAGTTGATATTATAGACATCAGAACTCCAAAACTATATATATCTGATTCCATTGTATATGGTTTCCTTCTTAAAACTTCTGGTGCAACAAATGGAAGTACTCCAAATATGTCATTCTTATTTGATGCTGATGTTTGACTAGCTAGACATGATAATCCTAAATCTGCAATAAATGAATTGGTAGAATATTGAAGAATATTTCCACTATGAAGATCATGATGAATGACTTTTTGTTCATGAATATCTTTTAAACCTTTAATAATTTGACGAAGAATGTCAATTTTGGCTTTCCATTTTAAATTCTTAAAATCTTTAGTTAAATAATTTAGAAGGTTTCCATCTTTTATATATCTCA
>CAJVPN010000669.1:0-23232 GCA_910592215.1 Entrophospora candida
AAAGATGGCCTTTTACAAAGCTCAAGGACTTCGATTCATTTCAGTCGTTCACATTTATTGATCGATTGCAAACTTGCCTCGGTTTACTTGTAAAACAACTCAAGTAGCTTGTTTAACAGCCTTATGTTTTACGATTACATAACACTGCCAGTATTGATTAACCTTTGGACAATACTTCATTAAAACCAACTGTTATCCTAATCTTTGCTTACTCTCTAAAGCAAATCACGTTACTAATCACTGTTAACACCCACTAGTTAACCAACGTTAAGCATAACCTTGTTTACTCGCCAAAGCAAATAACTCCATAATTGTTACCTTTTGCCAAGGAACTATACTTGTTGCTTTTATCAAAGCGCTTTAAACGAAAAAAATAAAATAAAAACAACGTTTTTATTTTATTTATTTTAAAGCCTATTAACGTTTAATAAAAAATAATAATTCTATCGCGGGGTTTTATTTTATCAGAATGTTAATTAACCAGAATTTGTTCTCAATAAGGATAAAGATAAAGATGGTTTATTACTGCAAAGTAAATTAACCAATCAACATTGATATTATAAAAGCCTTTGCGTAAAATTTTCATTTGATAATAATTAAAATTAATTAATCCTGAAACATAAAGTACCGATGATTTTATCTACCCTGATCATGTATCACGTTATTACTATTATTATAAGAAATGCTCGAGTTCAGTAGTAAATGAACGTGTGGGAACTGAATTGTATTCAGCAAAAAAAAAAACTTGGCTCCTGATGAAACAACGGAGAAATTGGGATTATAAAGAGACTTGGAATAAATATTTATAAGTTTTTTTGTGAGTTTTTATATTTATTAGCCTCTAAAGCAATTTTACTTGTGTCATTTTTGACTTAATGGCAGCGAATTTGACGTAATATTTTTACAACTTTGGGAACATTCCGTCAAACAACATTAGGTGGCATTGTAAAAATTAGAACCATTTACATCAACATCTTGCATCCTATCGTCCCTGTTCTTTTTCTCTGATTTTTATTCCTTTCTCGGAACTCTCTTCCTCGTTATCCTCGCGCAACATGCATCGGATACATTATAAATATTAATTGTTACAGTAATCAGGGAATCCAAAAGAATAAAAATGACATAACTTTTCCTAGGATTTGTACAAGACATCATTTGATATTAAAAAAGCGTTCGACATCTTCTTTTTGTAGCAAATCAATCAGCCCATGAGTACAGAAGATTTTGAAAAATCCTTTTATGTTAATAGCGTCTAAGCTACAGGAAACAAGTCAATTAAATCACATGTATATTCAGATGTTCATATATGGTTGAGGAGTGTTATCAACTTGCATACGTTTTTCATCATTTCAGTATTCTTCTAATGAGGATTCCAAGAAAAATGCAAATAGTGTCTGATTTGTCTTTCTTGCGAATGAAGACGTTAATGAAACAAACGATCGATCATTTGCTTCACTGATTCATTACACTAACTTTTTAACTTTTTATTACAAATTAATTATTCTTTTTTTTTTAAATAAAACACTTTTGTGGTTGGAAATTAAACAGTAGTAGTGTTAATTGTCTGTCCTAGACACGGGTTGTTTCTGCAGCATTCATAAATTCTTTTTGTCTTTTTGGATATTTGATTATTCAAAAAGGAGGATTAATGAATGGAAACACTACTTGTAAAAGATTTTACTCTTGGAGGTAGAAATTATTTTTTTCATTAATTGATAACTTTTATTATATTCATTAAGTTAGAGCTAGCATTAGTAATTTCAGCTGCTGCTTTGATTTTGGTGATAAGAACTAAATCTAGATATTCATGACTTAATTTGTTCTTTGATTCATTAGGAAAATTAATGTCTTATATTCAATGTGGACACGCAAAAATATAAAATTTGGGAATGTATCAGTCATTCAATTTAAAAAAAATTAAAATCATTTTTAATATATTTAACTATATAGAAGAATGCTTTATGACAAGTGACTTTGTCACTCATGCAATTTTTTTTTATTAATTAAAAAAAAAAGAACTTTTTTTAAATAATAATTTTATTTTATTGCTATACTTGTAAAGGAATGGATGCCTTTCCTTCTAATCTTTTATATGGATTTGTCAGTAATAAAAGCATCCTTATCCAATGAAATTATTTGAACATTTTTACGTTATCAAATTCACGATTTTGATTGGTCGATCAACAATTGCGTAGGTCAGAACGGTCTCTCCTGTTATATGTAAATGATGTATTTTTATTATTATTATTATTATTATTATTATTATTATTATTATTATTATAATGCTATGAAACACTCAGCGCAGTGGTATTTTTATTTTTTGACCATCTTGTATAACGTTGTATAATGATAAATGATTTCATGGTTTGAATGTGCTCACCATCTGTAAACTTGATTGCTTGAAGATGGACAGGGACGTCGTAGAAAGTTGAGTTCCGTGCGCTGAAATGGCCTGAGAGGAATTTCTCTACGAAAAAAAAACGAAAAAAAAATGTGGGGACGGCCGTCCTATTAGACACGAAGCTCACTGTCACATTTTCGTTTAAAAACTTGTTATCTTTATTATTCGTTTTATTCATTTTATTCGTTTTGTCCGTTCTATTCGAATTACTCGTTTTATTCATTTTTATAAAATATTTCCTTAACAAAATAATATAAATTACAATAATTATATTTATAATTTATATTACTATTATGATGGTTGCTAGTATTATGACTCAAGTAAAGAAAAATGTCAGCTACTACTAATATTTATTATTATTATACAAGGACTAAGGAAAAATAGATTGATAATAAAAATTTTAATTGGATTGGTTTAGCAATGTGCATTTGAATTATTATTATTATTATTCGAATGGAATAACTCGGTTTCCAACTAATCTTTATTGAGGGTATAAGTGTTGATTTTGAGTCTTTAAAATTATTTACAGTATAGATTAAAAATAAAAGGCATAATAAATAAATAAATAAATAAGTTTAAATATAATATTAATATGTATAAATTACAAAATTATCTTAGTGGAGCATTAAAATTACTATTAGGATAAGGCGGGGCATTAGGATAAGGCGGGGCATTAGGATAAGGCGGGGCATTAGGATAAGGCGGGGCATTAGGATAAGACGGGGAATTAGGATTAGCTAACGTGTTGGGATAAGATAAGGTATTGGGAGTATTTCCGTATTGTTGAAGTTCTTGTTCACTAGGCATTTCTAAAACATCACTTGGAACTGAATTTTTTTTCTTTTGATATAATCTCACAGCTATGAATGTTGCTACTGCAACTACCATTGTTACAATTAAAACTGCAATTACTATTATTAATATTTGAATAGTATTTTGTGATGATGATGATGTTTCTGATTGTGATGGTGATGATGGTGACGACGACGGTGATGATGATGATGATGGTGGTGGTAGGTTTGCTTCAGATGCTGAAAAACTTGTTTTCCAACTATAATCTTTAATATCAAGTATATAGGTGTCTGCACTAGATGATGTTGGATCCGAAACAGCATTTGTGATGTTTCCTATATATATATAATTTTATTTTTGATTAATTAATTTTAATGTTTAAGATTCAAATTTTTTAAAAATATAAAAAATAAAAAATTACCAAAACTTATGATCATTTGATCTCCAATTAAATTAGCTGAATGGTATATAACAGGTGGAGCACGATTAACACTTGAAAAACTAGGTGCAGACCATTGAAAAGGATTTTTAGTTGTATCTAATACCAGAAGTTCAGGAAGTGTTGTAGTTGACACAGGATGATTACCACCGCCAAAAACAATTATCTTTCCATCCTTTGCTATATAATAAATATATATATAATTTTAGTATGATATTTTTTTAAAAGATTCAAAAAAAAATTATATAAATTAAATAATTAATTACAAAGTACGGCTGAATGACCAGTTCGAGATTGGATGTTTGATGGACCACTTGCTGTCTAATTTTTTGTCCAGGTGTAAGAAAAAATAAATTATAAATAAAAATTTTTATAAACAATATATTTTAATTGATTAAATATTTACCACACTTGACCAAATTGAACTATTCGTATCAAAAATTTTTATCTATAAATAAACATATAATTCAACTGTAAATACATGCATATATTATTTTACTTGCAATCAATATTTTCTATACTAATCTATAAAATAAATACATACTATATTCATGTTAACCAGAGCTTCATAATTTCCCTCTCTTCCACCAATAATTACAATTCTACCATCTGGTAATAAAGTTGATGTATGATCATAAGTTGCTAATGGTGCATTAGTTGCAGAGGCTAAACTCCAATTCAGGTCTATTGTATTCAAAATATACATATCATTAAAGCATTGAAAGGTGGAAGATCCAGTAGGTTTGCCTGTTAATCCACCAAAAATATACATTTTTCCTTTATCATCTACAACAGCACTACTTTCTCTACGATTAATGGGAGTAATTCCAGTTGTTTTTGGAGCATTCCAAACTTTTGTATTTACATCATATGCATAAAGCAAATTGGTGAAATTATAAGTATCAGTAATTTCATTTACCATAATTCCACCAAATAAAAATATTGTTGATTTATTTGGTCCACCAACTGCACCTAAAGACCAAGAATTTCCTATAGGTAATTTGTCATTTTCTACCCATGGTACATTTGTAACATCAAAATCTTTAGTTAAATCCACATAAAATAATGAATCTGTTGTAATAACTGCTTGTTCTAAGCTTACACCTCCAAGAATGTAAAGTTTACTATCTACTACCACGCTAGCAGCTGAATAACGTTTTGCCTTAGAATCAGACAATACATTATTGATAATAAATATTATAATAAATATTAACCGAAATTTGCTATTTTTGAAATTTAAAACCATCGATTTTTTTTTTAATTTTTTTAAGAAAAAAGGGTTTAAAATTTTTTTTTTAAAAAAAAGCCCTGTTTTAAATGTATTGTTAGTTTCTAGAATTCAAAATGCAGGACACAACTTTTAGCCAAGTTTGGGTAGACAATGAATTTAAAGTCAGTGTTCAATCAATCCCTTAAACTATTTGGTATCTTTATACTTTTTAAAGAAGATTTACAAAAACATCAAAATTTTATTTATATGTAGTGTTACTCTCGGAATATGTAATTCAGCCTATAGCAAATTAATATACCTTTTCTGGAAAAAACTGGTTGAAACTATTATATCATTTATGGCAGCCGGATTTAAACCGGTTTTTAATTTATTGTGATTACTATATTTGGTAACAATCAATTTCATTAATTACTATATATAAAATATTTTGATGCGGCACATTACTAAATTCAAATTCATTCTAATTATCTAGATTAAAAAAGTCTTTTAAGAAACCCGGATCTATAAATATAGATCCGGTTGGATTGAGTAAAAGTGAGTTTTTTCCAGAACAAATTTCAAGGCCTGCTCTTATTATTACTCCAATACCGATAATAAATATATGGTCACCACTACCAACCAGTACATATAAAGAATTAAAATCAAAAACATTGCCTTCTATACATGCGCATATATGATGAATGAATGTGTTTTGGCAACATTTTTTATTAGAATTGGAAACTGTATCTATTCATAATACAATTTTGTATTCGAATGATTCGCTTGAGTTGTTTGATTTGTTTGATTTGTTCGATTCAAATCATTTGAATCGTTCGATTTTATTCATTTACTTTGATTGTTTGAAATCCTCATTTATTCAGTTTGTTCAAGTTCGTTTAAATTGCTTGAACTAATAATAATAAGAAATTGAAATTGAAATGCTTGACAATTCACAAAACTAATAAGAAAACAAGATTCATGACTTGATGGATTTTTCCTTACTTTTTTTACTAGATTTTGAATCATTTTCAAAGTTATCATCACAACCATCATATCGTTGACTTCCGAGCAGTTATGTCCTTCTTGGGGATGGAAAATTTCAAAATTTCATGCAGTGCATTTTTTTTTTTTAAGGAAAATCACTCAACATTATATTCGGCATTACTGTTTTTAACATTTTTTAATGCATTATTTATTCATTATTAAAAATATATTGTGAAAATTTGTCATCATTATCTTCACTATAATAATAAAAACACGACCATTTGTCAATTTATTTCGTTTTTATCATGTATATAAAAAAATGTAGACCAATTCCTTTCTGTTGCAGCTGAAGAGGTAGGAATAGAAAGAACTCTTACCGCAACTTTTGTCAATTCAGGTGCCACAGCTCCAAAATTACCTTAATAAATCCACATTATTGGTAGATATCCATGCCAATGAGTTGCCAAATATACCTTTATATTGTAAAATTTAATTTCTGCATTTTCTGCATGATTTGAAAAAAAAATCACGCGCATTGCATTTTTTTTCATGCGCATGGAATATCTCCAAGTCCTTATCTTACATCAATATCATCATTAGAAGTAATGTTTAAAGTATTAATACGCTACGCAATTAAACACAACAAATTCTATATTATCATTAATTATTCTTCAATAACGGTTCTTCGATATAGTGATCACTTAAATAAGATCAGTTATTTGAATACTCTCAATTAATTACTAAACATTATTTCTAAAACAATATTTTTCGTATTACAAACAATATTCTTCATAAGAATTCGAAAAAAAAAAAAGAGGAATCCAAATCTTCCCGTAATTTTTCTATTTTTTATTATTCTGGATTTACTTTAACTTTATCGAATTTTTTTTTTAAGTTGAAAAATTTAAAGGGAAATCCGGATTTTTAAATAATATTTTCAGCCCGGTTAGAATATACTTGATAATAATAATAATAATAATAATAATAATCGATAAAAAAAAAAGAGTAACCATGAGTTTGAATTTCAAAGCTAACAAATTTCATTTAATGTTTATTGTAATATTTATTATTACTAATGTATTTTCCAACCCTAATGTACCACGTTATGCAGCTGTTAGTGTAGTGACAGATAATAAACTTTATATTCTTGGGGGACTTGATATTGATAGTGGGACGACAAATTCATTATTTTACTTGGATTTAACTAAAGATTTCAGTGTTGCCAATGCACCATGGATAGAAAATGAGAAAATGCCTATAAGAACTTCATGGTCTGTAGGTGCAGTTGGTGGATCAAATAAATTGACAATTTTTTTATTTGGTGGGATTATGAGAAATTCAGCTTCTGGAAGTCTGGATTTCACTAATTTGCTTTATGCATATGATGTAAATGCCAAAGTTTGGAATACTCCAAAAACAACCGGTATTGCTCCTGTCAATCGTAGAGAAGGCAGCATTGTTGTAGATGATAAAGGAAAAATGTATATTTTTGGAGGAGTAGCATCTAATTTTACTGGATCTACTACTCATACATATTTTAATGACATGTATATTTTGAATACAGTGGACCTGAATTGGAGTTTAGCCTCTGCAACTAATCCACCACTACCACTTATTGACCATACTTCAACTTTATTACCTGATGGTAGAATTGTAGTGATTGGTGGAAGAGAGCCAGGTGATAAGGAAGTTGACATCAATAAAGTATGCATTTATTTATATATATATATATATAGAAATTTTAGGTTTTTTTTAAAAATAAAATATATGCATACATTTATTTTATTTTATAGTTAAAAATTTTTGATACAAATGGTTCAACCTGGTCAATTATGGTAAATATTTAATCAATTAAAATGTAACGTTTACAAAAACTTTTTATTGAAAAAAACAGAATAGTTTAATTTATTTTTTCTTACACTTGATGAAAATTTTAGACAGCAAGTGGTCCATCACAAATCCAATCTCGAAATGGCCATTCAGCTGTGCTTTGTAATTTATTTTTAATTTTAAATTTTCTTTAATTTTTTAAAAAATATACTAATATTATATTGTATATAGCAAAGGATGGAAAGATAATTGTTTATGGTGGTGCTAGAGAGTTTGTAGATACCACCTCGTTTCCTGAACTTCTGGTACTGGATACAACCACCAATCCTTTTCAATGGTCTGCACCTAATTTTTCATCTGTTAATCGTGCTCCATCTCTAATACATCATTCAGCTAATTTAATTGGAGATCAAATGATCATAAGTTTTGGTAATATATTCTTTAAAAATTATTTATTCTTTCAACCATACCATAAAATTAATTAATCAAACAATATATACAGGAAATATTACAAATACTGTTTCAGATCCACAATCAACTAGTGCAAACATCTATATACTTGATATTAAAGATTATAGTTGGAAAACAAGTTTTTCAGCATCTGAAGCAAGCCTACCACCATCATCACCATCATCATCACCACCATCACCATCATCACCACCATCACCACCACCATCACCACCACCACCATCACCATCATCACCATCACAATCAGAAACATCATCATCATCACAAAATACTATTCAAATATTAATAATAGTAATTGCAGTTTTAATTGTAACAATGGTAGTTGCAGTAGCAACATTCATAGCTGTAAGATTATATCAAAAGAAAAAAAATTCAGTTCCAAGTGATGTTTTAGAAATGCCTAGTGAACAACAACTTCAACAATACGGAAATACTCCCAATACCTTATATTATTCTAATAATGTTCCTAATAGTAATTTTGGTGCTCCACTAAGATAATTTTGTTAAATAATAATTTTTGTATTTTGAATGGTGTATTCAAAAAACTTTTTTATTTGATTAGAAAAATCAATGTTATAATTATTGCAAGATTTATTTGTATTAATTAATATAGATGTGTGTGTTCAAGAGCTAATTTTAGTAGATTAGATTTATTATATTAGAGACCCTTTTATCCAGGAAGATAAAAGTCATTTTTGATTTAAATTGACCATAAGTCAGCAAGTAGGCTGTGTGTCATGTACATATAAATAAAGGAAAATTGACCATAAGTCAGCAAGTAGGCTGTGTGTCAAACAATAGAATCAACCATAAGTCAGCAAGTAGGCTGTGTGTTGAACTTTAAATAACTTATTAATTAAGAAACTCGGATTGCATGCTCACAATACATTATAATATAAACATATTTATGTCTCATAATACTATATTCATAGATATGGGAAGCAATGACCTGAACTTTTTTAATTCAACAAATTTGAAGATATATAAATTCTTTCAGTGGTAATGGTAATTATTGATATAACAATCATTACTATAGTTAAATAAATAAATTTACATGGCAATTGGTTTAATCCCATATTTATTTGATGAAAATCAAGTCATGTCAAGTTATTATTATTTTTATTATTTTTCATTAAAAATAGTATCACCCAATAGGAAAATTTCTTCATTAACATCACCATATTGTATCTTTGCTTTCTTATATCCATCTAAGAACAAAACATAAAAGCAATTCTCTCTTATAACTCTTACATTTATTGATTCCCTGAAATCAATTAGAGCATACTTTGAATTTGGTTTCAGCATAACATGGTATTTTCCTCCTATTTGAAAATGCTCAAAATGTTCCTTGGTACCCTGTCCTTCCACAAGTATTTCTATAAACCATGATAAATCCCCATTTATAAAAAAATCTACAAACCCATCAGAACCCAGTTTTGGTCCAACATCAGGACTTATAAAATAACTTTCAGGCAGTAATGATTGTATGGTAACATATATCTCCATTTGAAGTTGACGCTCTAAAATTTTATCCCTAACACCATAACTCATTGTATTTTGAAGTTGTGATGGTTTTAACCTTTGAATTGCCTCTTTGATAAATTCTTCAAATTTGTTGTATTGAAAAAGTTCAGGTCGTTCCTTCCCATATCTATGAATATAGTATTATGAGACATAAATATAAACATGTTTATATTATAATGTATAGTAAAGCCTACTTTGTGAGGAAATAAGATCTCTCATATAAAGGTGATGCAAATCTCAAAATAGAAAGTTCATCTTCATATATGTATCCAAATTCTATTGCTCTTTCAGCTGCAGCTTTTCTTCCTGGTGAGTAAAGGTTTATTGACACATTTGGCTTAAAATACACATCATCTAACAACCTTTTGGAAATGGATTAATAATCATAAGTAAAGAAAAAAATGCCAGAAAAAAAAAATAAGGCTTGGACTGAAACTATATATTTTAAAGTATTAACTTTTCCATAATAGGATCATTGTGAATTGTATCATAGTGAGGACATCCATGACAATAAATTGGCAGAGTATCAGCAAATAGTCTTGAATGTAAAAATTCCATGCAGGGTAGATCTGGTTCAATTTGATCATTCTTCACTATCCTCTTTCTCAAAGTATCCAAGATATGATGAACTAGTCCTACATGGTTGTGAGTAAGTCTCTTGATTAAACTTCTGACAGAATTTCCAAGTCTAAAATATACATTACTGAACTTATTCATCATCTCCTCAAATTCTTCATCAAATAGTTCCAAACCAACAATCTCCTTGTTATCCTCTTTTCTACTATGCATTGTAACAATATTTCCTGAATCAAACTTGATTGAGGTAGCTAACTTAGGAAGGCTTGTATCATTAGAACTACCATAAGCACAAAACAAAACTATTGATAAAGTCGGGTATTGAGATTGAAGTATCATTTTGATTGTCCCCTCCCAAAGTATATGTGTTTTGTGTTTTTCTTTATTGTAAGTTTGTTGTCCTTCATCAAATATTACTACTGTGTTGGTTTCTGAGTTTAAGATTTCATCCCATGATTTACCAGATTTTTCCTATTATAATAATAATATAATTTGATTATTATCATCTCATACACACAAAATATGATTTTTTTTACCTTAATATATTTTTCAAATTCATAATCCTCATTGGCAGTAGCAAAAGTAATAAATATGACTTGTGTTTTTGGATACTTCTTTCTGATATAAATTTCAGTTGCTTGTGCTAAACTAGTCTTTCCAGAATATGGGGGACCTCTAACTTGAACAACACGATTTTGTCGAATCATCTCAACAAGTCCAGTAACAGTTTTATTTCTTAATGTAATGAATGATGTATCACCAGAACATATTCCCTCATTTGATACAGTAACTTGAGTTTGCAAAGAAAAAACTATAAAAATAATATTAGAGATGAATTATAATGACATATCAATTGATTGTTCAAATTAGTAAATAAAAAATGACAATGAACTAAAGAAATAAAAAATTAGGATAATTTATGTAGATATGAAATATCATTAATGTTTCATGATAATAATTGATTTTAAATGATAACATCCTCCTTTTGCTAAAATGCCACAAATTATAGAAGAAAACATGATTTTAAAAAGATTAAAATTTAAATTATTGAAAGAAAAAAGTACAAGTTAATCAATATCGTAAAAAATGTTTGCTCACAACAAGATGAATAAATGATAATGATGAATGAGATGAATAGATGTTAGTCAATGTTCAAATGGTATACAAGTGAATAAATAAAACGAAATGGAACAAATTGAAAATAATTTTTTGTATATTTTTTTTATGCAATTTGTTCATTTACCTCCTTCTTCTTTGCCAAAGTTGATTAATGCTTTTTGTAAAAAGTTCACCTGGTCCAAAAACTTATCCCTCCTCACCTCCAACTTCTCTTCTTTTTTCTCCAACTCGTCTCTCTCCTCTTCCAATTCTTCTTTATCCCTTTCTAAAATTTTCTTTTCCTCCTCATCTCTTTCTCTTCTTATTTTATTATTCAAATTCCTCAACAGCCTCTTCACTTCGTCAAGCCTCTTCACTTCGTCAAACCTCTTCAACTCCCCCACTACAGCATCTAATCCATTATTTGCACGGTTTAATTCGTTTCTAATTTCTTCGATAGTTGCCATTTTTTAAAATTAAAGAATTTAAAATTAATATTTTAATTGACGATCCGCGAATAAATCGAAGGAGTCTTACTGGTCGTGTGACATGTCACATCAATTGATTTTCTATATTAATATTTCAATGTACAAGAAACAAAATCAATTTATTTTAAAATGTTGAATATATTGGAAGAGCCAGATGTTAATACAATTCTTGTAAAAGTGTATGTAGGTCAAGTTTGTCAATTAATCTCTTAAAAAAGACTATCAATAACTGATTTTTGAATCAAAATTATTTAATCAATAAATATTCTTTATTGTAAAAATATATATATATATATAAAATACATTCAGATCTTATAAAAACTCTCTAGACTAGAAGTTTAAGATAATTACAAAGACATAAATGTACAATTATTATTATCAAAAATGAATAATCAGTTATTAATAAACCAATGACAAATATATAAATAAATTATTATTTCTATGTTTTTTTTAAAAAAAGATTTATATTTTTAATTTTTTTTTATCTCTTTTGATAATCTATCAAAATTGCCTATTTTTTTTTTTGAGAAAGATAAAAAAATTAGAATTAAAATATAAAAGTTTTATAAAAGTTTTATAAAAGTATAAAAAATCAAACAAATAATTACCTTCTTTCGTGTAATCTGTATGATTACCATCATCGTTATCTAACAATGAATCTTTTTTTTAAGGAAAAATATAATTCGATAAATTTTAAAATAGTGGAAAAGCTTTTAATTAAATAGATAAGAAAATAGATAGAAGGAAATAAATACCATCCAAGTTTACGTTACATTCATTCAAAAGTTTATCAACTTCTTGTAAAAGTCCATCATCTTCATAATAATCATCATCATCTGATTCAAAGGATATAGGAGATTCTATAGCCTTGGAAGATTTGTTTGACTCTAATGAAAGAAAAGATTCTGATGGACTACCATGTGTTGTCACAAGTAAAGGTTCACTTTCAGGTGAAACAGTAGAATCATTATTATTATCTAGTTTAGGTGATAATGATAAAGTTGTTGATGGTGGAGTTGTGGTTATAGTAGTTTTTGCAATAGTTTTAAACGGTTTTGATTTTGACGAAGAAGATGAAGATGATGACGGTGATGGTATTGATGATGACGTATTGACTTTTTTGGGATCAATTGATGAACTATTGTTGTGTGAATTTGATAATCGGTAATTCAATCTTTTACCAAAATTTCCTGCCATTTTCATACCATCTGTCATCAAAGAATTAAATATTTCACGACCAAAACTTCTTTGTCTTTCTTCAGTTGGTACAATAAATTTGAATGATTCAGCAAAGTCTTTATCAAAAAATTCTTCGAGGTAGGCATCAGCCAAAATAACCATTCTAAATGATGGAAGGGACATTCTATAATCCTCTGTATCATTCATAATAATCTTTTCTTTGATTTCTTTTAGCCGTTGTTCTTCTTTCTCGTTT
Source organism: Entrophospora candida (assembly GCA_910592215.1). Classification (NCBI taxonomy): domain Eukaryota; kingdom Fungi; phylum Glomeromycota; class Glomeromycetes; order Entrophosporales; family Entrophosporaceae; genus Entrophospora; species Entrophospora candida. The sequence goes on from CAJVPN010000669.1 coordinate 13,246, forward strand.
TTATCTCCCTCGTTTTTGTTTTCCTCGTTTTCATCCCTCTCATTTTTATCCTCCACATTTTCGTCTTGGGATTGTAACTTTGAATTTATACTATCATGGTTATTAACTTTTAATTGATTTTTCTCTGGTTGTAATGGATCAGAAAATTCAAAAGAATTTTTTATGAAATTCGAAACAGAGTTAAGATGTCTATCATCTTGTCGATTTCTAAATATAAATAAGAAACTTTCTGACATTTGTAATATTTCTTCTTTCAAAAGATACCCATCATTATCATTATCATGCAATTTAAAAAAAAAATGTATACGTGACATCAAGTCACCAAACATTATTTCACCAAGACCTAAAATAACATCTTGCAATGTAAGTCCGCCTGATAATGATCCATCAAAATGAACAAACAACTTGTTAATAAGCTCGTATCCTACGAGTCTACGTCCTTGCTTGTCCCTTGCTGAACCATTCTCTTTACTGATATCATCATCGTCCAGCTTAGCCCAACTAACAACGCTACCTAAAAATCGATAAAACGTATTTAAATCCATACGTGAATCATTTCGAACACTGCGTTGTTTTCCATAAAACTGTGCATTATAATATTTGTCGTAGATTGCTGATATATCGTCCTTCGAAAATTTAGATGTATCTTTTAAATTTCGAATTTGACTACGTTTCGTAAAACTTTCAATATTGTGAACCACTTTAAGTTGATAAGATTTTCGAAGTTCAAGTATATTTGTTGTGGTTACTATTGAAAATTCCCTGAATGCCAAACTCATCAAATAACTAAACTTTGTTATTGCTCTAATTTTTGGATTTGGATTATTAGGATATGATGATTCATCCAACGATAAAAAATATTTTTTTAAAACATCAATAAATTGACCGTCGTCTGTTATTTTTAATAATTCGTTACCATTAATCTTTAAGATTGCTATGTAAAAATATATATATATATATATATAAAATTAATATATAACTGTGTGGTTTTATTTATAATCAAATGTGAAGTTATTTTTGTTTATTTACCTAATCTAAATATAAATATTACAAGTAGATAATATGTTAGATATGGTTATACTATATTTCATATATAATAAAATTAATTATTAATCTTACCCAACTTGAAACAATATTTTTGGTCCTTCCATAAAAAAATGATCAAGCACACGAAAAGCAAATAAAAGCGGCATGGAATTAATAAAAAGACTAAGAAACCATGGTAGACATGCTACTGATAATTGAACATCGACATCTTGGAAATGTTCAAAAAGTATTGGCATTGTTTCACGAACATAATGTTCGAATATTATTTGATCCAAAATCGCTCCATACATTGAAGTACTGTTAAATTAATATGAAGTTCAAATTTAGATTTAATTAACGGTTTCTCTTTCTCTCTTTAAAAAGCATCAACCATGCAAAATTTTTTTTACCAACCTGTAATATCCTGGCAACATTCTATCACATAAAACGCTTAAAATCCAAAATGCTTGTTCTTCACTTGTATAACTATAAATAGATTTTAACAGAATTGTTGAACTTATTATTATTTTTTTTTTTTGGAAAAAAAAAAAACGAAAAGGTGAATCCTTACATTAATATAGCAGATGCAACTATATTCATCGCTTGACAATAACCTAATTCAGGATCTTTCCAAGAATAAGTAGATAGCACACGTCTTAAAGTATCAATACCATCAGAACTTTGATATGCACTATATTCTGGAAGAGATCTGTTCAAATCTTTCTCAATTTCTTCAGTTGAAAGTGAAACTTTTCCCGCATAATCTTGACGTATTTTTTCATACAATCCACCATTAACAAATCGTAAATACATTGCACCGCAACACAATTCCCATAATTCACCTCGCAACGTGTTAGGTAGTCCAACACGTACAAGTTTGGTAAAGCTCGGAATTCTAACCAATGTTAAATTTCTACCATTAGCTATTCAATTAAAAATAGGTAAATAAATAAACCAATCAAAATAAATATAAAAATATATACATATAAATATCTTATTTATAAAACCTACTTTGCAGATAGTCTTTCCAATAATTCGTCTTGCTTGAATCTTTCATTCTAATTGTATGAAATAATTTTTAATTTGATAAAATTTAAAAATATCAAAAAACAGATATAACTTAGATACAAGCTTACTTTTTAGGATCACCAGGAAATCCAAATTTTAATCCCAAACCCCCAAATTTGAATGCTTTTTTTGTATTGCTCAATAATACTTCAGACGAACAAGTATTTAAAAAAGGCCTTAATTTTTTCATGTAACGGATTTGACCTTTTAAATGTTCTTTAAGGGTGTTACAAAAATTTTCACATTTTGATTTAGATCCTTCTACTTGAAATATCAATGACATTTGATGCCAATTTATTATAGAAAGAGCAAGATAATAATTTACATTAAAACTGTTAAGACGCTCGACCCTTCGAACGGTATATAATGGCAAGACAATACTACAATTTTTTTGATCATTTGACAGAAAAGTGAGATAAGCCTCGGATAATTGAAGTTTTCCAGCAGTATATTCGCTTGTATCAGGAATTGAAAATAAAACATCACATTCGTCCAATAAACGTTCAGTTGTTGGTAGGTTAAATGTTATTTGAAACTCAGTGTCACGTTTTTGTTCCTCAAGACCTTTTTTCAAAGGCGGTGTCATTGGAGAAGTTGGTGAATCGGCGAAATTGTTCTTATTTAATGAAAGTTTTTGATCAGGAGTATTTGAAATCTGGTCTAAATCTGCATCATATATTGAAGTTCCTGGTGCTGGTTCAAAAGTAGAATTCTTTAATAAACGTTGCATCGATAAATTTGTTAATTGCATTAATAGGCCATATGTCTAAAGGCAAAAAAGGTTAACAATGATTTTTTAAATAAGGTCCAATCGAAATTAATAATATATCACTATTATATAAGCTCTTACTTCATTTCTATGAAAAAGATTTGAAAAAAAATGCTAATAATAACATTAATGGTATTAGTAATAGGATCAATAATAAATTTTTAAATTAGATCGAATTGATTAAACAAAATGGGGTTTTTAAAAAAAAACTTACCTCTTGATCATCTTTTGTAATTACTTTTATTGAATCTGAAACCATTCCACGTTTTGATTTTTCTTTTGTTAAATTTCGAACATCCTTTAATTCAATAATTACCTTTGTTTCTATACCAAGTAGGAAAGAATAAAAACATAAATAATTTTCGCTAATATACATCCATCCTTGACTAACTCCGTGATATGCACAAGAATAAACTTTTTTAAAAAAGAAGATTACGTATATTTGATTATCAGTAAAAAAAAAAAGAAAGAGAAAAGGAAGGAAGAAAGTTTTTATGTATATAACAACAATGATGACGATGAATAAATCGATCAATTAATGATTAATGCTCACAATTAACTAATCTCTCATTTGGTGATATGTCAAATGTTTGGTGAAAGGCTCTAGAAGCAGATCTGACGCTTTCATCTTCAGAAACTTCATCAGTTCCTTTATCTTCAAAAAAAATAAAATAAAATAAAAACTAAAGGTTAACAATGATACAAAAAGTATGTATCACCATTATCATTTTTTGAAAAAAAAAAAATACAAAAAAACAATTTATGACTTGCAATGCAAGAAAAGAATTTATATAAGAGAATTCACATTGTCTAGTGACCAAAGAATTAATTTTTGTAACAACGTAATTTTCTTTTTCACCAGGATTGTCAAGTTTTAGTAATTCAGAGCTTAAGCTATCTTTTTTTTTAAAAAAATTCAAAATTTGATAATAAGTTGATGATTAACAGAAAACATGATAATTTATAATTATATAATAGATAATAACCTTCTAACCATTTCCAAGCATCTTCGATGCCTTTTGTAGTTTCAGATACAGCAATTTGCAATGTAATGCCAAGTGGATCACTACGAAAAATAATTCGAAAAGGAGGTTGTTTTGTGTCAAGGCTAATTTCCCCATCCCCAAACATTAAGAAAAAAATCATTATAGAATATTGTAAGAATGCAAAGATAAATTTTTTTAAAAAAGATAATGAATGGATTGTATTTATTGGATTATAAACTTACACATTTTGAATAGTGCCAATTACACCTCGAAAAAATATATTACTTGAAGCTTTTGTCTTTTGAAGTATGAAATGTTCAGCAACTTTAACATCTTCCCAAAAGATATTAGCTGCATCACAAGGAATTGGCAGTGTAAATACTCCTCGTGGAGGATCAAAATTAGTAAATCCCATCTAAATTAAAAAAAAAAATAAAGCTTGTAAAAATTAACATGTGAAACCCATTTAATTTTAAAACGTGCTTTTGCAGATCCACTAAAATGAGCAGATTATTATGGATAACAATAACAACAATAACGATTCAAAAATTTTAAGAAAAATAAAAGTTTCATCAAAAAAAATAGAAAATAAGAATGAATTAGAAAAACATTATTGTGAGCAATTTAAAAAAATAGCAGAATATTTAATAAACGATGTAATACTTTATCTACCGAAAAATAAAAAATATCAAATAATTGAATTAGAATTTTATTTCAACACTTTAGAAAATAACAGTAATAATAATGTACTGTTGCATTGTGATCCGTATTCACATCAACATGAACATCAAAAAACGAGCGGAGAATGGTATTTTCATCGTGTTGGTAAATTTGGATATCGAGGTGGAACCAGAAAAGGTATCGATATAACATTTGGCAATGAGAATGCTTATGGTGGAATATTAATACGTTCTATAAAAAGAATTATTGATAATGAAGACGATGATGAGAACGAGTTGATTGAAGGACCAAGTTTAATTGTTGATGAGATTTTGAGATTATGTGGGGTGGATAACCTTAGTATAAAAGAAATGGTCGAAGTAAAATGGATGGGAAAAAGTGGAATTTGTAAGGATTTTAAGAATTTTAATGGAATGATTTGGTTGGAAGAAATAAAATATACCAAAAATGATGATGATAGCGATGGCGATGGTAACAATGACGATGATGGTGATGATGATGGTGGTAGAAGTGAAGAAAAAATTAGAAATTTTAATAAAAGAGCAAAATATTCTACAGATGTAAGTTCGCCATATTTTATAAAATCATCATCACAATCATCAATGAAACATAAAAGAAAGTCCAACAACTTAAAACATAAAGAAATTGTATATAATTCACCAAGAGTCGGCCTTACTTTATCCAATACAAATCCTTCGCCAAATCTACGTTTAAACTTTCTTTTGAAACCTTATAGATTTTTCATCAAACCACATCTAATTAAAAAAGGTAAGGCACAGTTAATAATAGGATTATACGATAGATACCAAGATATTAATAAAGTTACAGAAATATCGGGCACGAGTAGATCAATTGTCGAAAATTATATAAAAGAGTTTAAATTAGATTCTGATAATATTGATGAATTTTTGGGTAAAAAAGGAAAAGGATCAAACGGCATGGAGTATTGCAAAATGGCAGGAGTTGTGCGTAATTGGTTAAATAATCGAGACAATAAAGATGTGAGGATATTTTAAATTGATTATAAATAAAGAATTATTATTATCATAATAATAATAATAATAATAAATACAAGATAAATTAAAATCATCAATAAATCTCATCAAATGGCCTTGTATCATTAAAGCAACTTTCAAATACTTCAGCAACAGCCTTTTCTGCCACTCCAGGAGCAGAGCAGGAAGCATTTTGTTTTAAAGATAGTATTGCTCGTCGTTTTGTACAAGCCTTTTATAGTTAATACAAATAATAATCAAAACATTAAATTTTTGAATAGAAAAATAAAGGCGGATTTGAGAGAAAAAAACCTGATGTTGTTTTGCAAATCCAAAAAATCCACGTCTTATTTCACGCGTCCATCTACAGTCACCACTTAAACTTGCAGCTCTTATCTAATAGAATGATTAATCATTGAAAATACTGTTATATGATTATTATTAGAACTACTTGTCGATTAAAAAATACCTCACTACACGCGTGATGATAACAATTATTCCAGTCTACTTTAAATCTGCAATGATCATATAAATGTATCATTTCATGTGCCATGGTATCTTCTTGATGCCTCCTATTAAGAAATCTATTTTGACATAATAAAATTCCTAATTCAGGTGAAAAGCCACCACTACGCGTTTCATCACACGGCAAGCATTTAAAATGATTTTTATCAAGTTTATAGCCAATTTCTTCTAATGATTTCAACATAAATATTATAATTGGACCTTCAAATCAATTTTATTGTTTGTAAAATAATGAAACAACTGAATGAATTTCAAGAAATATTAAATCATTATAATGAATTATTGTATTAATTAATTTAAATTGATTTACTATTTCTCATTAATGAATCTCTAATTTTTTCACATCTGTTACATTCATATTCTTTAAAGTCTCTTTCTAATTCTATTTTATATTGCTCTTTTTGTTGTTCTGTTAAACCTATACCGGTAATATACATTATACTCTTTCGCCATTTGTTGAACTTTCTTTTGACTTTTGCTTCCTCTTCCATTGGATCTATATCTACTTCATCTTTATTTGTGGTGGTGTTTGTGGAAGGAGAGGAAGAAGAGGAAAACATTATGAAATAAAAAAAACTTTTTTGATTTTGATGTAAAATTTGGTTGTGTAACTTATACGAATCAAATCAATGCTCGACCGTTTTTTTCCCAACATAAAAAATTCTTTATTGTTCTTAATTATCAAATAGTTTTAGGCCTTTATTTTTCTTGGCTGAAAGCATCCCATTAAAAGTGTAATAGTAGAGAGAAAAAAACATGATTTAATGTAACATTTTAAAAGATATAATTATAGAATGCAAAATTTTTTTTCAACTTTGGTTTCGAATTCTGATTCTCGAATTAGAGTATAAATAATTATAAGCGGTAAAGAATTGTAATATATGGTGCAGAGTTTCCTTCTAATTAATTATTTAATTTTTGTCCAGAGTAAAAGAAATCCATTTCTCACTATTACTATTTGATATTATTTGTCAAACATTACAATTTACCATAAATAGAATATTATTAATATGTAAATATGTAATCAATTCAAATTTTAAAATTCTTATCATAATCAAGAGAAAAATGGAACAAATTCTAAATAATTTAATTAATGCATGCTGTTTGATTTTAGTTTCATTTGTTGTTGGTTATCGTGCTGAAGAAATTCAAGATGGAGAGGGTAGGAAATTATTGAATTACTTTTGCTTCTTCCTAAATTTAAAATTTAAAATTGTTATTTTATTTTGTTTTCTTAACCAAAAAGTTAGAGTTCCTATAATGAATGAAGAAGGATATATTGATGGTGGTTGGTTTACGTTTGATTAAAAAGAAGGTAGAAATATTTATTATTTATTATATACAAATAAATATGAATATGAATGTTTTAATTAATTTAATTGTTATTTATTATAGGTGATACTATTATCAAGTATTTAAGAAGTATTCAAAAATTATATAACAAATAATATTAATTAATAATTATAATTATTGTATTTTATATTTATATTTATATTTATCATGTTTATACATGCTAAATGATCTTTACTTTAAGTTGTAATTGATCTCTATAATATATGAAACTTCTTGATTTAGTAATTAGAAAGTTTGATTTTATCTGTAAAATTTTACATGTATAAAAAATCAACCACTTCTTCTAATTTTAGCAGTTGAAAACTTCAAGATTTTTTCAATAAATTAATTGATTACATTTGCTGGCACTGTCTTTATTATTATGGTATAAACTAAGAAATTCAAAATATGTGTATTGTGAGAAACAAAATTTCATGATATTTTTATTATTATTTATAAAGTAGAAGGGCTAATGCAAAATGCAAATAACTTTATATTTTATGATCGATCAATAACATTCATAAGAAACGGAGGTTCTCAAGACTCGAATTATTTATAGTCACATTTCTTTAGGTATTTATTTCAAAGTAATGGTAATATACTTTTATTTCTAAAGATTCCGATTTTGATATTGCAGTTGAAGATGGGAACCGCAATTAGCCGCAATTAGTTGCAACTAGTCGTAATTAATTGAGGATCCATCTTTACTCCTTATGTTTTCAAAATAAATGATGCCAAGATACTTGAAGCTTATCTAAGGAAAGAAAGGGCAACCTATAAAATTACAAGAAAAAAAAAGATCATTAACACAAAATCATCACCAGGAAATTTTTTCTGACGCGAATTTACATAATTATTATACCACTTATGTAAGTTTTATGGCGAGGCCTCATAATATTATGGAATTATTAAATATTACAGCATTACATATTTTTAAATTTATGGGTTTTCTGATATATGAAGAACCTAGAAAAAACTAAAAGCAGAACTTGGGTTAATTTAACTAAGGTTTCTGGTCCAACTGTTTCCGAAAAAAAAAGTGGCATCGGCAGTAGTTTGTACTTCTCAATATTTTTTATAGATTTTACACGTTCTCAATGTGAAAATGCTAACAAGCGTAGCGAGTGTGCTTCACTCTGTTTTCTGCGGTTATGGAAAAGAAGAGTATTCAGATATGCGAGTGCTTTGTGAGGAAAAAATAAAATAAAACAAGATTCATATCTGCTGTGGCATGCACATTTTGCTATAAAGTACTTTGATTAGAGTCTGCTGATTCTGGAGGAATCAATTATGTATCTTCCTTATGATAAAGGATCTTACTCTTTCAATATTATTATAAAGATCCAGAAAGAACAATAATGGAAAGGGAAATAAAGAATCTAAAAAAACGTAAGAATTTTTAATAAAACGGTTGTTTTCTTTACAGTATCGGTATTTTTACTAAATCATTATCATTACCATCATCATCAACCTTAATCGAAAAAAAAAGGTGGGTGATCAAGACACTTTGGTGTCCTGTTGTGTTGATAGATTTTATTTTTCTAGTTGACGTTAATGCTGACGATATCAACGTAACTCTCTGTCATTTTAGAGAGGAAAGATTAATATTCCTAATAACATAAAGGCAAATGATTTACGCTATGAAAAGTAAATATTCCATACAATGAAAATGCAACAGAAGTAGACGTCATACTCGAAAACATGAAAAAACGGGTATTCAGAAATTGTCTCCTCTAAAAAGAATTGGCACAATCTTTTCTAGTGAGACACAATCCATATTATTCTCGAACTACCCACTGCCATTGGTAAGTGAACTGTATAAAAATTACCAACATGAGTAAACTCAATGTCATTGCATTTCTGATTTGTGCTTCAACTTCTTAAAAGGTGGAAATTTTATTAGAACATGTAAAAAAAAATTTTTTTTGGGTTGTAAATTTTGTTTTTATTAAATAAATTTGTTTGATTTTTTCATACATTGTTCATGTTTTGTCTTAATCGTATATCTTAAATATTGGTTGTATGGTGCACACTGCCAAATTTCACCAAAAACTCAAAAACCAAAATTTGAAAATCATTCAAAAAATAATGATTTTTTTTTGACAAAAAATTTATAAAGTCATGTGATTTCTAAAATTTCTTAATTTGTTTTATTATCAACTTTAATTATCAATAACATTGCTTGGAATTTTTCTATGAGATTTGTATCTCTTTACTGCATATAAAGCTTCTATACCTGTCAATCCATTTCTATAAGCATCCATAAATCTCCAAGACCTGCAAGCAAACTTTCGAATTTTTTCAAGAGAAACAGAATTTAATGCTAATGGAACAGTTTTTTCTAATGACTTAAAGGTATAATCACAGTTTTCATGGGTATATTGTTTTGCTGCACCCCAAAATAATTCAATAAAATTAAGTTCACAGTGGAACTTGGGGTAAAAAATGACTTTATGACCATAAGATTCAACAGTTTCTTCAATTAAAGATTTTTGGTTAACAAAGTCAGGTTGAAGTTCAACGATTCAGACTGCACAACATGAACCTTGGATTGGTGAATGTTTTTTGCAGGCAGTACAAATTCGAACTAATTTTGTTGATGGCC
>CAJVPN010000670.1:0-23213 GCA_910592215.1 Entrophospora candida
CAACATGATAACAAATTCAAAAATTTATCAGTCTCCTGTTGAGAAATCAGTTAGGTCAAGAATGAATATACCATTTCATATTGATCCACCTGAATTGGAAAAAAAATTTCTGGATGGTGCGGTTCAATTGGGAATGGTTCAATTGAAAGGTCATCATAGTGTAGGTGGTATTAGAACAAGTATTTACAATGCAATGCCTTTACAAGGTGTAGAAATATTAATTGAATATATGATTGATTTTGAAAAAAGAATTCTAAATAAATATTTCATCATCATCACCATACTGATGCATAGCTCACAACTTTTAAAAATACTTGTTATAATTAATTAAATTAAATTAAATGTTTTTTTATTTTTTTTTCACCTCATCATTGTAATTATTCATTCACCAATCTTTAACAAAACATAGTATAAACTTGGAATTATTTACCTATATAGATTTATAAAAATTTAATTAACATATATTTGTATGTATGTACTTGGTAATTAAATCACCCACCTCTTGTTCTTCTTCAATAATAATTTTTGCATCATCTACTTTTTCAGTTATTGATAATAATGGTCGTTTTAAGATCTTTCTAATGTAATCAGTTTCTTTCTTGATAATATTTTCTAATAAATTATCAGTATCAGTTATGAATTTGTAATACATCAACACTGGATCAATGGGTTGTAAACCAGCCTATATATATATTAAAAATTTTAGTAAAAATAATTCTTTTGAATAATCATAAAAAGATAATTGATTACCTTTTTTCTTAACCTTTGTACACGATTCACAATTTCACGTGCCAATCCTTCCTCTTGTAAATCTTGATATACTTTAGTATCAAGAAGAATAAGTACATCTTTGTCAGTATTTGTTTCATAATGACTATTAGAATCTTCAAAGTATCTGATCACTTGAAGATCTTCATCAACCAATTTTATACCATCTACCACAATCTCTTTGGTTCTTGCAAATTCTTTTACTTGTTCTGAAGTAACTTTTGGCAATGCATTTTTGACTTTCACTACATCTTTCCTAAGTTTTGCACCTAAAACCTTCCAATCTGCTTCTACCTTATATTTGATTCCATATTTATCTTCTTCGGATGTTACAAGAAGATTTTTTATATTCAATTCCTAATTATTTTATTTTTTAATCAAAACATTGAATCATGTTATTATTAATGACTATTTTTTATCCAATTTTAAAAAAAAAAATTTTTTTAATGAATACCTCAACAATATAACTTTCAAGTGATAAAACATCTGAATGATATTGAGTATTTGAGTGTACAACAACAAGTTCTTTTAATGGTGTCTAATTAATCAGATAAAAGAAAATAATAATAACAATAATCAGCATAAATTTTCCTCAAGAATTTTTCTTTGGGAGAAAAGTCAAAAATAATAACATTAATAAATAACCTTTAGACTTATATTCTTTTTCTCACGAATGATTCTACCCAATTCAATAACTGTTTGCATTCGAGACATGCTTCGTTCAATTTCTGAATCAAAATATTCATTTCTAACCTCTGGAAAAGTTAAGAAATGAATGGATCTATTATCATTATTCAAGTCAGTTTCAGGAAGGAATATCTTCAAATTTTGATACATATATTCAGTAAGGAAAGGTGTAAATGATGCCTATTTTCACATACATACATATATTAATTATTATACTATTATTATTAAAGCAAAATAATTATAAAGGATTAATTAACATACCATAGCTTTACATAATGTGAACAAAACTTCAAAAAGTGTATTTAATGCATCAATAGTATCTTCAGGGCTAATTTCACCCTTTAGACGTTTACGATTAAATCTGACATACCAGTTGGTTAATTGTTCAATAAGATTTAACAATTTTGGTACCACTGTATACAATCGATATGCTTGATAAAAATTCTTTAGATTAAAAATTTTTTAATTAAAAATTTTTTCAAAATAAATAAATTTTTTTTTGATTTACCTTTCATCTCTTCACGAACATATTTAATAAGACTTTGTGAGCTTGCTAATATCCATCTATCCATAACATTGACTGATTTTTTTAAATTTGGATTATATTTAAAATCCCCATTTGTATCCTAAAAGTAAATTCAAAAAGAAAAAATTTTTCTTTATAAAATACACTAAATCAAATAATGAAAATTATCAACTGGTAATAAAATGTTAATTACTCTTTTCAATAAAACTACTTGTGATGTGAAAAATCTATAAGCATTATACCAAGGTAAAAATACTTTGGATATAACTTCTTTAATACCATCTTCTTTAAATTTCAAAGGTTCTGCTCGAACAACTGGTGAATTGATGAGATATAACCTTTCACATTTATATATAAAGATGCATGAAAATTCATCATTGTTATTATTATTATCACAGTCATCAAACTTAGTGTATAAATTAATTACCTAAGTGCATCTGCACCATATGAGTTAATAATAACAGTTGGTTCTGGATAATTTTGTAAACGTTTGCTCATCTTCTTACCATCACTAAATATTTGCAAATTTATGTATTTAGATTAATGCAATTATTAATTTATAAATAAATAAATAATCTTACACTGCTAATACCAATCCATTAACTATCAAATTTTTGAATGCAGGTTTATCAAATAAATGAGTTGATAAAACCATTAATGTGTAAAACCAACCACGAGTCTGATCAAGACCTTCAGCAATAAAATCTGCAGGAAAAGATGCTTCAAATTTTTCCTTGTTTTCAAACGGATAATGACATTGAGCATAAGGCATACTACATAAATATTTAAACATAATCAAAAAGGTTTATTAAATAGTTTTATTATTAATAAATAATAATAATATACAACTAACCTTCCAGATTCAAACCAACAGTCAAATACTTCCTCAGTTCTTCTTAAAACACCTTTACCTTTCTTTGAAGGAATTGTAATATGATCAATTTTATCACGATGGATATCTGTCAATTCATCACATCCTGACAATTCTTGTAACTCTTTTAATGAACCAACACATACAATCTATATACACAAGTTTTTTATTGTAAATATTTTGGGTAGGAATGAAATGTTCATTTTCATTTTATCAAATAATAAAAATAATTTTATTCTCACCTCTTCATAATCTTCACTGACCCAAAGTGGAATAGGAGTACCCCAATACCGATTACGTGAAACATTCCAATCACGTGCATTGACAATCCAGTTAGCAAATCTTTTTTCTTTAACAAAGTCAGGAACCCTGATAACAGTAATAATAATAATAAATACAATTAGTTAAATATTATTTTTTTAAAAAAATCATTATTTGAGAAAATGAAAATGCCCACCAATAACTTTCTTGATTATTTTTTAATAATTTGTCAATAATTGGTTTTACACGCACAAACCAGGAGGGAACTGCTTTATAAATTAAAGGTGTATCTGAACTACAAGTATGTGAAGGCGTATAAAGATTACCAATCTATCAGATACCACCAATGTTGTTAAAGCAGTATTATAATATGTTTAAAATTTTAAAACAATGTGGATTATTGTTAACTCACCGCCAACAAAAAGGATAACTATGATTATATTGAGATTGATTAATCAATCTATTTTGTTGTTTCAAATGTTTTTGAATAGCTTTATCAGCCTCCTAAATAAATAAATAAATAAGTAGATAATAATTTAAACATAATTTTTTGGGGATTTACAAATAGGAAAAATATAATTTTGAATTATTAAGAAATTCACCTTTACATATATTCCAGAAAATTCTTTTACTTCATCTGTAAATAACCCTTGCTCATCAACTGGACATGGGAGAAATCCATCCTCAATAATAATATTATTTGCAAGACATATACGATAATCATCTTCACCAAAAGCTGGTGATTGATGAACAATACCAGTACCACTATCATCAGTAACATAATTGTCATTAACCACTATATATCCTTTGCCCTTGAACTTTTAATGAAAGTATTAATAATAACAGTCTTAAATTAGTATCATTCTAATTTATTTTTGAAAAATGAAAAATGAAAAATAAAAATAAAAAATAAAATAAATCTTACTTTAGAAACGTAATAATCAAATAATGGTTTGTATTCCCAACCTTTCATATCCTTTCCTAAAAATTTGCCTAAAACTTCATATTTTGCTTTTTTCACATCTTTATACAAAATATTTAAACATTTTTCCAGTAATATATATATGTGACCAGATCCCTCATCTTTTATTTTTATATATTCAAAATCAGGATTTGTACACAAAGCCAAGTTACTAGGTAAAGTCCATGGAGTAGTTGTCCATGCTAGTAAACTGGTATTAGGATCATCAAGTAAAGGAAATGAAACAACAACTAATATATTTTATCATAGTAATAATAGAAATAGTCAATTGATATTTATTTATATAAATATTTATTATATCATATTAAAATTTATTACTTACTAGAAGGATCATTAACATCTTTATAATTTTGAGCAGCTTCAAAATTTGAAAGTGGCGTGGTACAGCCTGTGGAATATGGCATAATTTTCACTCCACGATATACTTGGTCTCTATCATATAGTTGTTTAAAAACCCACCAGACACTTTCCATAAAGTTAGTATTTAAAGTCTTATAGTCATTATCAAAATCAATCCAACGACCAATTCTTTCAACAGTTGTTTGCCAAGCTCCTGAATATCTCATAACTATACTACGACATTCTTCATTATATTTATCAATTCCCATTGCCAACACGTCATCTTTACTCTTTAAATATATATTTAAGATTAAAATAAATAACTTTAAGAAATAATAATTCTTTTCAAATAACGCACATACATATATACCTTGATATTTAATTTTTTATCAATTTCATATTCAATTGGAAGACCATGACAATCCCAACCAAACCTACGTTCAACATAATATCCTGTTTGAGTTGCATAACGAGTCACAATATCCTAATTATAAAGTCAATATATTTATTAATAAATATGTAAGGAATTAAAATATTATTTTTTCGTGCATTTCTTCAAAATTTTTAATACCTTAATGGTACCTGCTAGTAAATGACCATAATGTGGTAGACCGGTAGCAAAAGGAGGTCCATCATAAAAGGAAAAGGGTGGGTTTCCTTCTGATAATTTAATTTGTGTTCTGAATGCATCTATTTCTTTCCAAAAATTAAGAATTTTTTCTTCTTCCCTTGGAAAATTAAACTGTGCTAACAATATCAATGACGAAATAATATATACAAATATTGGATCAAGTTTATTAAAAGAATGTTAATAATATAATTTACACTTATAATTTACCTTCTGTTTGCGTTTGCGACATTATTAACATTAATGCAAAAAAAAATTACTGCCGCCTTGTTACACCAAATCAGGAAGATCCAAATCCTCATATAGCTAATTATTCTATCGCTGTTGCTGCCACCAGTTAGACTATTACTATTGCAAGTTCAAATCGTACGAATAATTTGAAGCAGGAAAATTAAAAAATTTGAAAACAATTAATTAACTGTTGACGATAGAAAAAGTAAAAAGGTAGTTAGCATACTGTTTAGCTATGAGAGATACACTAAATTAAGTTCAACTGAATTTTTAGAAAAAGCTAGTGCTTATTGATCCACCATTCATTGCTTTAATCTGTGCCATTAAAAATGTGTCTTGTTCAGACTTGGAAAGAGCTTGAAAGGATTCCCTCAATTCTGCCAATTGTTCTTTGGGTATTATTGAAGAACAATCACAATTACAACCTTTTCTAAAAAATCAATTGCTCATTAGAACCATTATACTTATTATTATTTTTCATATACATATATCCCTATATATATAATTTATGTTCACTTTGTAGGTTTTTTAAAATTGAGATGAGAGAGAATCATTCAAAGAACAAAATATCAAAAAGGCAAAAATTGATGAATGTTTGCAACATTTTATTTTCATTAACAACAACTTAATATGTCTTTAAATAATTATGTATTTTTCTATATTTTAGTTGGATAAAAATATAAACTTAATTTTTTAATCCTTTCCTTGAACACAAACAATACACCTTTGTCACTGCTGATGTGTACATGTTTATCACAATATTCATAATATTTCATAAATAAGTTAAATTGATAAATTACATCACTCACATAATGATAATACTAGGACCATGCAGAAGTGAAACTTTTTAAGGAACCCATTTTTTCACAATAATGTGTGTGTCTATTCAGAATCTCTGAGATTCACAAAAATAAATGAATAGAGGATCTGAAAAAAAAATTTATTCTTTTTTCCAATTATATAATTCCTTATGAATAATAAATCTGATGATGGGTGTCAGATTTAATAAAAACTTTCCTATCACAAACATGCAAAACTCCGTGCAAAGCATCAATTCAGCACCATGGAGTTTTCTTCCACAGGTGAAAGAGATTTGAACATATTGGAAGGCTTTGTAAGGTGGGCAAAAATTTCCCTGATCTTTTCCTCAGACCAAAGCTTGGCTGTTACAATATATGCATTGATTGTTGACAAGAATTGATGCTGTGCAATGATTGCATTATATTATTGCCACTCCTATGAATAAAGTTGGTGCCTGCAACTGGTATGAAATTCTGCAACTTAGGTGGGAGGTCACAACTTGGGTTGCCGTTTTGTTGAGGTTGCTCAGCAGCCTTCTCTGGTCAGGTGCTGTGAGAAAAGATTAGGTAGAGTTTGCATAAGCATCCTTGACGTTGATGCAATCTCAATAAACTTCAGGGCATCTTTTCTCCTCCCTGGAAATTTAATTGCATCATTGTATCATCAGGCGCGAGTCAGATTAGCCTTGTGTCATGAGGAACATGAGTGAATGACTGTAATGTGCTCAGAGTAGCATTTGTGCCTCTATGTCTATAAAGTGTCCAATGATCCAATTGAATTGTTTCCCTTCCTTCCTCATCTGCAACAGTTGTATCGCCTTGTCATCTTATTATTCAATGTTAATATTAGTGATGATTACGAAAAGCAAAACAATACCAATAAGAATCAACAGTTTGATTTTGCAATAAAAAAAACAAGAAATAAAAAAAAAATCAATACAGTGCAACAGAAAATAGTGTACCTCTCGCCATCAATAAACAACGTGTCTCCTTCAGAACAAGCCATGCCAAGCAACAACGTTCACGCTTCTCGTCTTGTAAAAGATAAATAAATGTTTTTCCAAAAAAAAACAATTGCGCCAACAATCTTCGTACAACCATACAAGCGAGTAATAATTAGTTTAATAATTAGGTTACACGTCGATCAAACAACAATTTTTTTCTTTTATTTTTTAAAAAATATCACCACAAAAAAAATACAGAAAAAAGAGATACGGTGTGAAGAAGAGGTAAGTGTCATTTATTTAAAAAGAATGGTGGTGGTTATCGCCACCACTCGCCACTCTAGTTTATTAAAAGAATGGTGATTACGATCATCGCTATGTAAACTTGTATAAATCTACAGTATTTTTAATTTTCTGATGTACAATATATACATATTTTATTTTTTAGAAAAGGTTCGTTAAACATGCTTGTTTATGTGGCTGATGTATTGTTATCCAAATCTAAGACTTTTTCACACTTTACCAGGTCTAAGATAAATCTACTACTACTGATGAGCTTTGTGAGGAAGGTGAAATTAGCAGTGTAGATGAGGTTGTTTTTAATCATAATGATAACAATAATATTAACAACCCAACAGAAATTAAATGGTCATTTGATGTAAACTTAAATAATAATCAAGTAAAAGAGAAAATTTATGTGGAGAAACCTTTAATGTCATATAGTTTTGATCTGGGAATTAATTCATATAAATCAATAGAGAAAATTTCTATGGAGAAATCTTTAATGCCATATAGTTTTGATCTGGGAATTAATACCATTAATAATAATTCATACAAGTCAACAGAAAAATTCCTGTGGAGAAGCCTTTAATGCCATATAGTTTTGATCTGGTGGGAGTTGGTAACAATTCAACAATAACGATGCCAAGTATTTCAGTAAATAAAAAAGAACAAAAATGGCAAAAGAAATGTGATAAATTTAGCTTAAAACCTCTACCACCCATCATTAAGAATCTTGGAAATAAAAGCAGTAAAATTAATAATAATAATAATAATAATAATAATAATAATAATATTGCAATTGGTGACAACAGCAGTAGTAGTAGCAAAGTTTACTAAATAATAATAATTTTAATATTAATATACAAGATCTAAAAAAATATCCAGTTGTTTAGGAGGCCCTATTCATAATTTAATTGCTTCAACTACTATTTTTAAAAACAACCCTCAAATGACACTTGCTGAATTAGCTCATAAATGCGATACATTAACTTTATCCAAATTAATGAATAAAACAAATGTAGAAGATTATAGAGAGGAAATCACTAAAAAATTTTTCAAGGATGGTTATGATGATTTAGAGAAATCGTTGAAACCTTGGATTCTTGACTTGGAAAAAAAACCATTATTCAGGTATTTTTATTACAATGATAAAGTTTTTTTTCAATAAAATGAATTGATTTCTATCTGCCATTAATTAATTAACCTTGTGCAAGACTAATAAATTATTTGATATACTTTTTTTTTAATTTAATTATTTCAAAAGTTAGCTTTTTCATGATGAACAATTGGGGCTTTGGGACTTTAATAATAATTGCAGAAATAATAATAAAATTTTTTGTTTTTCTCTGATCACATGGAAGCAGTACAACCATATTACTTTTCTGCTTGTCTCAAATTTGATCATATAATGCAAAAATATTGTAACACAAAAATTATTATTGCAGTTCTGAGCATAACTCTCAAATTAAAAATCCATGAAAAAAAATTTTGAGACAAAATTTTTTTTATGGATTGACTCCCTTTTTAAAACTGAATTGAATGGTTTTTTAAAATCCAATTTATGAGTGAACAAAAATTTAATGTGTTTTTAGTTTATCATTAATTACTATTGTAATCGTTATTATTATTATTATTATTAAAAAAAATTTTTGTCAGTCACGATCATCACCATAGCGGATTTTTTGTCACAACGGATTTTTTTTGGCTGGTCCCATCAATCCGCTGTGACGAGGTTTGACTGTACACTCACCTACCATAAATATCCGACCACCTGAATTGTGTACCGTCAAATGAAAAGAGTCCTTACTAAAAAAGCAATGTTTTCTTAAATAAAACCTTTCTTACTTTACTAAGTAGATTTGTACTTGATATCAAAATCTCCAAATTACAAAAGCTTCGAAAGGTTTGGTGTGTTATTAATGGAAACATTTAGCAAATAGTCCAAAAAAGCAAATCTTCAATCAGAATCTTTACATGTAATAAAAGGTGAAATTTCTTTGTTGTAATGTATATTATTTCATTAATAAAAATGTGCTCAACGTAATGCAATAAAAATTTTACAGTCACATGATTTTTGAAAATTGTTAAATATATTAAAATTTTTCTTTTACATTTATTCCTATATATACATGTGTAAATGATGATTAGAACAATAAACAACAATAATAATTATAGTGATGTTGTTAAATATTAGTTAAAATAAAAGAGAAATTTATATAACTATTGAATGATTGATAAAACCTTTGCTAGTATATTTTGTTCATAGATCTTGCTTGTCCTTAAAGCTTATTTTGATTACTCCTACACAAACTATTAAATAATTGATAAACATTCATTAGAATATTTTGCAAATTGCATATTTCTTTGATTAATGCAATAGTTTATTTATTAGATTTAAAATAAATGAACTTGGCTGTTCTTTGTATGTTTTTTAATAATAAAGACAATTCTCTTCCCGTTCATCTGGAAAATTCACGTGACAAAAGATCTGCAATACAAGGGAAATTTTTTTCAAATTTTTATTTTGTTTCAATTCGTCTATTTTTGATATTAACTTTTTTGTGTGCAACACGTCATTTTAGGCTAAACATAGTAAATTCAGTAAACTTGTGCAACTTTGAAGCTCAAATTCTCCACAACAACATGACATATCAATGAGATGAAATCGTGATTTTGTAGAGGCTTCAAATACACGATTTATTTTGGGGTGCTGCATTTCCTTTTTTGGAGAATTTGAAAATCTACACAACCAATAAAAAGTTGTGGGACTAAGTGACTTGCATCATATAAAACACTTGATAAAGTTGACAAAATGCAAATTTTAAGTGGACTTACTTAATGACATAATCCATGATTCAACAGAATTTTGAATTTTTTTGCTAAGCTCAAAGTTTTCATAAAAATCACGAAATTTTTTGTCTAATTTAAAATTTTCATCCTAAATTCATTAATAATGCAAACTCGACGAGACTTTAGGTTTATATTCAAATATTTAAAAAACATGGTTTACTTGATGCACCAGTCCCGGTTTGGTTAATAAAATTTTGAACTGCGTGAGGTATAAGTTCCCAATTATTAAAATGATCATCAGGTGGTCGGATATTTATGGTAGGTGAGTGTGTGTATAGATAGCTTTTCAGTGAATATTTTTGAAATTTCAAATATTTTATATTCGACCATGCTTGAGATTTCGACAAAAGCATCAACGAATTGTGATTTAAAAACAATATATTAAATAACATTATTACGTGTTAACTATAAATAATTTTTGAATACGATAATACATGATAGAATTCAGGTTTCTTTTGAATCTAAGATCCATCCAAAAATATATAGTAATAGGTTTTTTGAATTTTGAATTTTAAAAAATCTATTAAATACTTAATATGAGGTTTTTCATTTTTACATCAAACAAGCATCAAACACGCTCACCGTACAACTATTAAATAATTGATAAAACATTCATCAAGTATATTTTACAAAACTTGCTTTTCATGCTTCGTAGATCTTGGTTAATAAGTTCTAGAGAGGCACACAAAAAATGGTTTTATAACGCTTTAATACTAGTTATTATTATATCAATAATTCCATTCAACAAAAAATTTTTAATGAAACAAAGTATATTGAAGACAGTAATGGTAATACGGAGGAGTTTTTTTATTTTATATTACGAAAACATATATATTTACTGACTGACCCTACAAAACCGCATTTCCGTTTCAAATATCTTTAAAGTGATTTCTGTTATTTAATATTTTACAATTGATAACAACTTTTTCCAAACTGCTATAACTGGATCCAGAAATTTCAAACCAATCATGACTGATTGATTGAACTTTAATTGTGTACTACAAACTTGGGAAAAATTGACCTGTTAACGAAAAATTATTTATTGGGAAATTGATTTATATACACAAAAAAAAATAATAAAAGCTATATAATCATAATAATAAAAAAAAAACTAAACTAAAAAACAATAAAAAAAAAAAAAAAGAAAAGAAAATTACGAATTAATTAATTAATCAGTTATATGCTTACTACACTGTTTTTTCTAGAAAACTCTTGTAAATTATAATTAGGAGAATCAAAATAATTTGATATTTCATTTACAGAAGAATCGTTGAATAATATATCGTCCATAAGTTTATATTTAGCATCAAACTTATCATCAACAACTTCGTCGTGATTAGCATCAACTACTTTATCATTGTCATCGTCATCGTCGTCGTCATCATCGTCATCATCGTTGTCGTCATTATTATTATTGATTATGTTTGTTGTTGTAAATAAATTTGAATGATTTAAAAAATAGTTAAATTTATCAACTGGTTGAGGATCTAAAAAAGTGTCAATACGTTGTTGATTTTGAATATTATGATTAAACACGTTGTTGTTGTTGTTGTTGTTGTTGTTGTTGCTGCTGCTGCTGCTGCTGCTGTTGTTGTTGTTGTTGGAATTTAAAAGGTTTAAAGATTTTGATAATAAATTTCCATTGGAATTTAAATAACAACCAGAATTGATATTATAAGAAAATAATAAATTAGAAGAGACGGGAGCGGAAGAAGTAGAAATAAATTGGGATGTAATAGGAGAAGAATTATCGATAGAAAATAAATTTAATTGATGAGAAGAAATCGGAGATGAATGATTTGATAAAGAGTGAAGTGAGGGAGAATGTTCAGTCGATGTTAAAAGAGGAGGAGAATGAGGAAGATTAATGATATTGTTGTTGTTATTGTTGTTTAAAGAAATTTTACTGTCAGCAAAAGTAGATTCAGCTATTGCGGTAATTAATTCATCAGTTACATAAGAAGAAGAAGAAGAAGAAGAAGAAATATGATTGTTATTATTGTTGTTATTATTATTATCATCATCATCAAAACCGTTGTTGTTGATTTTTTGGTGAATGATTTTTTTACGTTTTTTGTTAATAGATTTTTTTGGCTTATAAACATAATCTGGATATTCTTGCATATGAAGTAATTTCATATGATCGGCAGTTTTTTCCCATCTAAACCTTTCTTGTTCGGATTCTTTCCACCACATTTTTGAAATAACTTTTGAGACATCGGCATTAGTTAATTTGTCATTTTTCGCAGTCACTTCGGATTGCTTTTCTCTGCGATAAAGTATAAAGGCATTTGGTGGACGTGGAGTTCTTTTTGGTTTATTTGATCGTTTTTTACGTTTTGATTTTAATAATTTTGTTGGTGACAATGATGACGAATCTTGTATAGCATTATTAACATTATTGGTATTTGAATTAAAGGTTGCGGAATTTAAGTTAAAGATTATATTATTGGGGGTCTTAATTAAAGATGAGGCGGCGGCGGCGGAGGAGGTGGATGATGATGATGATGATGATGATGGATTTAAAATAATTGGATCGATTAAACTAATGTTAATTTGTTGAATATTTTCACCATCATTTGCATGATGGTGATGATTATTATTATAAATCAAAAAAGAATTTTCAATTGGCAAATCAAAAGATGATGAATTCTTTTTTCTCTGATCTTTTTCTTCTTCAACAACGTCAAACATCAAAAGATGACAATATTTCTTTCTTGCGTCTTCGTCCATCATCGATTAGTTAATTATTCTTTATATTTATTTTTTATTTTTTTTTCAAAGAAAAGAATCAAAATCAAAGAGGAATTAAAAAAAAAAAACAAAAAAAAACAAAAAAAAGAACTTGGTGTTTTTATATGAAATTGTTATTGTTAATGTTTGATACAAGCTCAAATAATATAATCGGAGAAATAAATAAACAAATATACCAAACATAATACAAAATAAATCATATATGTATGGCCAAACTAACTATTTAAACAACAACAATCAAAATACCAACTTTTTTACCGGAAAAATCTTACAAAACAAAGAAATAAAAAACTTTAAAAACAAAAAATTTTAATTTTTGAAATGGAAGGAATAAATATTTGTGTAAACAAAAAACCAATAAAATATAATAGAAATATACCAAAGGAAACAAACAAACTTTTCCCTCCTTTTTTTCATGCTCTAGAAAATTCCAATAATAATCAATCAATCAAATTTATTTATTTATAAATAACAAACAAACAAACCAATGAGCATACCCGTCGTCACCCGTCGTACAAAAAAAGTCAACTTTAAACTCTCAATTTCAAACTCTATTATACATTTGATCGATTTTATTTGTTTCTGCGCTTTATGAGCACAGATAAACAAATAGGAGGGTGACCTTTTCTTTATGAAACCAATTATTTATCTTTTCTTCCTTTTTGTCCTTTTGCACAAAAATTTATTAACTTTGATTCTAAATTTAGAAATTGAATGCTCTTCTTCCTCCTCCTTGACAAATAAATAATAAATAATAAACAACAAATAAAACATTACGAAGCGTAATCAATCAATCAGCTGATCGATTAATCAATCAATCGATTCGTAATCCATCCATCCATCCATCCACGATGTCATATGTTGTTGTTGTCCGTTAAGACAGACACATGTGTAAGAAACCAAATAATCAGTCAATTGAAAATAAAGAGCACAAGATTCAATAATCTTTAATATTGTTGTTTTGTTATTGTTGTTTTTTTGTTATTGTTTGAAATAAATTGACAGATAATAAATAATAAATAATAAATGTGTGAAAAACCAAAAATGTTGATTTTCCTTATTTTATTTCCATGTGAAATAGATTTCTTGATAATAGCCGAAAACGAATAGCTAAGTGAGTGAGTGAGTGAGTGAGCGAGTGAGTGAGCGAACGAACGAGCTGTGGAAGGATTATCAAGTGTAATTTTAATTAATGATCTATTATTGATTTTGCATACGCACAATATTTAAGAGTAAGTATTCATTGTTGGAATGGTCGCTAATTCATTCCTACTAGAACGAGCGAAGAATGTTTGGGATATGTGTGAATGAAATAACACAAACTAAAAATTAATTAAAGGGAAGAAATTCCATCAATTGATAATTAATTAATTATCTGTGTATTTGTCATATAAAAAAATAAGGTTATGACGACATGTTTTGATTAGGAGGGGGACAGAAAATCACGAATTGGATTTTCTAATTACATAAATCTTTGTTCATTGTTATGTTTTTTTATTATAAATCATATGAAATTCTAAATCTATTTTTAATTTTAATTTTAATTTCTTTTTTTTTGTCTGCTTGATTTACTTTACCGACTTCGCCTTCTACTCTTTTCAACTTTTCCCACTCACTCGCCCACTCGCTCATTAATCAATCCCTCCTCCTTAAGTTTATTCATGTACAAATAGAATTTTGTCTCAAGAATCAAAAAAAAAAAAAAAAAACACAAAACACAAAACACAAAACGAACCAATCTTAATTAATTCTATCTGGCTATTTGTTATGTAATAAATAATAATATTATTATTTTTCTTTTCTTTGTTTATCAAAGAAACGCCAATTGACTCGCTCGTTGCTTATTTCAGTTACATATTTCCCAATATATAAAGAATACATCACATGATAACAATTATTGCCTTCTTCCATTTCACCTCCTTTTTTTTGTTGTTGGCTATTTTGGGGGTAAAAAAAGTATTATTTCTCTCATTATTTTATTTGAGGATAATATTCTATGCAAACACGTATTATATAAAAACGCGTAAAAATACAAAAATACAACAATAATAAATTACATGGATGGATATAATGTATATATTAATATATAGATGAGTATCATTTTTTATTTTTATTTTTATTTTTATTTTTATTGTTTTATACATTCATAAAGAGATCTATTTATTCTCTAAATATAAATAAATCAGTAAATAAAGAATTTTTTTTATGTATATACAAAGAAAGAAAAATGCAATGAAATATTCTTTTTGAAGAATGAATGTGTGTGTGTATGTATGTATGTGTATGTATGTGTGTATGAATGAATGAATGAATGAATGAATGAATTGGATGAATGAATGAATGAATGAATGAATTGAATGAAAAAATGAAAAAATGCAAAAATGAAAAAAAAAAAAAAATCTAAAACATAAGAAAAAATAAATCTATTATCATCATCTATTTTATTTTATAAAGCAACCCCAGTTTGCTCATAATTATAGATAATAATAATTGATATTATTATTATTGTTATCTATGAAACTTTCGATTCGATTACTATTATTATTATTATCATTATTATTATTATTATTGCTATTATTGCTGTATCGTTCATTAAAAGCAGGTGTTGGTGGAACAATTTGCACAATTGGTAGATCCTCGTCTTCAGGATAAACTGATAATAAAGCATCAATATGACTTACAATTCCAAAACTATCTCCATCATAAACAAAATTTGATATTATTGCTGGTGGTGGTGTTGGTAAAGGTGTATTATTAAGTGTTGTAGATGATGATGACGACGACGACGACGACGACGACGATGATGATGACGAATTATTATAATCATTATGGATTGTTATATTTATCATATCTGATCCAAGTCTACTACTATCATCATCACCATCATCATCTAATGATGTTTTATGAATTGGCTTGAAATAGGCCGGGGCTGGTTTTAAAAGAAGAGACTTGTCATTTTTTTCTAAATCTTCTTCATTTGCAATTGTTCTTGTATCCAATCCATCGATTCTGATTCTTATGCCACTAGTAAGATCAAATTGTGCTTGTTCAGTTGGTGTACGATGTCCTGAAAAGAAATTGCTTTTCTTAGTAGGTGGTGAAAGTTTATTTCTGTTATTTATATTTGTCATTGGTGGAGTTCCTGGGTTTCTTGGGTTTGTTGACTGCGAGTTATTTGGCATTGTTTGGCTATTTTTTTTTAATTAAAATTAATAATTATAATTAATAATTATAATAATGACGATGACGATGGCGATGCCATATATATATATATATATATACTTACAAACTTCCTATTGTGGTAGTAGCAGCAGCATTAGTAGTAGCATTACTGGATATTTTGTTATTTGATTTTTTGAGTTTTAAACAGTATCCATAACATAAATCCAATTTCATTGTTTTGGCCCATCTTAAATAAGCTTGTTTTGCATCATGTCCAGTGCCAAAGAATACAAACACAAATAATCCTGTCAATGGTTTAACATAATCAACAAACGTTACTCCGTTATTAAATGTTTGCGGCTCATTAAAATCTCCATGCACTTCATTAAAATCATATGGTTTAAGTGTAACGTTCGAGAAAAATGTTAAACAAGCTGTTGGAAATGCAAAGATCAAGAAACTTATGCAGAACAACACCAATCGATAAAACTTTGTTGTATTTAAACCAGATTTGGTATACTTTAATAAACTTTGAATTTCTAATCCTTTGCTTATGATGGTATAAGCAGTTCGTGCTAAATATAACAACAGAAAATTTTATATTAATTAATATTAATTATTAATAATATTATTATTGTTATTATGTAATATGTAATATAATTCATTAAACATTACAAACCTGCAAAATAACATCCTATACCAGATATTAGTACAGGCCACATTCCATCTACAATAATATAAACCCAAGTCTGGCTCGCTTGTATAAAACAACCTAAAACAGGTCTGATCCCATATACATACTGAGCATTTAAATATGTCAGTCCAGTAAGAATAAAAGGTACTATGATTGATAAAACAAAATCTATGCAGGTTTGATTCCTTCTAACACGTTCTGTTAATAATGTTGGTTTCACTACATAATTATGCAAAGTGTGTATCATGCATCCAGCAGAAGCTAATATACCGAAATGTGCTGCATTAACAAGTGGTGCTGTTATATAACAATAGGCGGGTGCTTTGTCTTCCAAATCATTGGCCCAAAGTATCGAATTAATGAAAATTATGAGGTTTATGAGTGATACCCAAAATGACATAAATATTGCTCCCCAATTTTTATTTTGTATGTGAAATATACCAGGTATTATACATAAAATGACTGCCATAAACGAAGCAATTGTGAGAACGTAATCTGCCATTTTTTATATATTCTTATTCTTATTTTTATATCATATATGTATGTGTGTGTACGTGTTGGTTATTATGTTATTCAGAAAGAGAGAATGAATGTGTTAGATGTTGAACCTCCGACTTTGTTCTGTTTTTTTTTTAAAAAATTTTAAAAGAAAATTGTTTAAGCACCGGGCCTCGAAAACAATGAATGAATGAATGGATGGATGGGTGGATGGGTGGATGGTGGTGTATTGTTGGTTTTATAAATAATGAGTTGGGTTTTTTTATCTTTTAAAGAATATATTTTTATTGATGATAATAAGCCGGAGATTCATACACCTAGATGGATGGATGGATGGATGGATGGAAGTATGAATGTAATGAAGATAAAGTATTATTACACAATTAATTGATAAAAGATAGGTAAAAGCAACAATTTTAAGAATAAAGAATGAAAAATTTAAATAGTAAATTTATAAATACCTCTTTGTCTGCAAGAATAATAATAATAATGATAACAGATAATAATAATATTGATGGTTTTTTTTTTTTAATAAAAAAAAAATCAATCCGTCTGTGTGTTCTTTTATGTACATGATGATAATATTTATTGTTTACGTTGTTGAAACCCTTGTCATATTTAATAGAAATTCGTGTCACATTTAAATCCTTTGATATATAAATTTAGAATCCTTTGTAATTTTTTTTTTAATTAATTAATTAAATGTTATTAATATTAATAAAAAATTTTTTTTTGATCACCACATTTGTCGAATAAATCAAATTGTGATGAATTTCGCGTCTTTTTCGTTACATTTTTTTTTTTCTTTATTTTTTTCTTTATTTAAAAAAGTTCTTGTACAGTTCTAACAAAGACGATATAAATTATTCTTGTTTCAAATTAATTCTCCACAAATATAAAAAAAACCATCTCTCCTCGCACGAAGACCCTTTCATGGAACAATGATTATGATTGGCGCGCCTAAATTCGTTGAAAACCATGAAAGGAATATATATTAGAAGACGTAAAAACCGCAAATGATTAAGGCACACATAACATATAGCCGTAATTATATAATATTTGATAAAATGGTCCAAACTTGTGATTCTTTACAACATCTTTTTACTGTTCAAATTCATGGAACTCATTTTTAAAATATTTTTTTTTTAAAAGGAAGGAATGTATGAATAATGATCGTAATCAGTCAAGATCTCACACACACTGTTTGAACTTACAAGACACGTTTTATTATTATTATCGTCAGTCTTTTGGAGCCCGGTCCCAAAAAATCTGAGGCTTCCTACCGTTTAGGACTTAAAGTTCCATATCACGAATTTATTTTGAAAAGATCGGTGGGCAAACATTAATGTCACAAGGTCAAAATTTCGGCCAATCATGCAAACTCACGTTACACCTCAAATCCTTGGATGGCCTTAATTTTTTTTACATTCAAACGAAAAGCGATATTAATGATGAATAGTCAAGAAGAAGTTTTAAAGCTTGTCACCAAGAACAATATGGTTTCATGCCTTATATATAATAATTTCTAATTTCTCATTCTTTCATTCTAATAATTTTTGTATCTATTAAAAATAAAGAATTCTTTGTTTGTCATAATAAAATAAAGAATTCTTTATTTTCATGTTACTTGATAAAAAAAAAAATAATAAATAATAAATAAAGAGAGTACACACATAATGTTAGAAATTAAAATTTAATTATTACTCGGTTTATAACAATAATATTTTTTATTTGCATAACCATTGATCATCTTAATCAAGTCAAGCCGAGCCTGAGCTGAGTCAGTTGTTTATAATCTTGGCTTGGCTCAAGCCATCATTTATTTTTTCAAGTCATGCTGGCTTGTGCAGAGCCTTAGATTTTAAGGATTTGAGTGTGGGTGGCAAGTATAGATACAATGTTTTTAGTGGAGTAGGTACTCAAGATCACTATATTATAATACATGGATCATAAATGAAAAAACATCAAAAATTTTTTAAAGCTGAATTAAAATGCATCATAGCTAGTATTCAAAAGAATCTTGAGGCATATTTTTTGCCAGATACTTGTTTGTTGTTTCATATTTGTTTTATGTTTAACAACTTTCTATTGATTTAGGTAAATACTAAACATTATTACTGTGTCATTTCTAAAAAAAAACACAAAGTATTCTTTCATTTGAGAATGGATTGATACTATTTGAATTTTTATGTTGTGAAGGACCTATTAGACTCAATAGACCAATCATTGTGACGGAAATTTTTCTGGTGTCTAAATATTTATGACAAAATATCACCTAATTCGGAATAACAATGGATAAAGCTTCAACAAACTTATGGGTAGGATAATTATAATATATCCCTCTACAGGCAAAACCTTTATTATTATCCACGATGACAAATGGATAAAGGTTTTGCCTGTTCGGAAAATGTCCGAATTACCTGCAAAATATGCGAAATACAGAAAATCCTAAAAAAATTTTTGATTAATGGAAAAAATTAAAAATGTCTGATACAACAATATCAACAAAAACTTTTGTAATTGGTAGTCGCAAATCTCAACTTGCAATAATTCAAGCAGAGGAAGTTAAAAAGGCATTATCATTAGCATATCCAACCTACTCTTTCAAAATTATAACAAGATCAACAACTGGAGATCAAATCCTTTCCAAACCATTGTTTCAAATTGGCGAGAAGGCATTATTTACCAAAGAGTTGGAAGACGAACTTGTTAAAAAAAATGTGGATCTGGTAGTGCATAGTCTAAAAGATTTGCCAACAAAACTTCCTGAGGGAATGATAATTGGAGCAATTACAAAAAGAGAAAATCCAAAAGATGCTGTTATAATTAAAACTGGTCTAGCTTATAAAACAATAAATGAATTGCCAAAGGGTAGTATTGTTGGAACAAGCAGTGTTAGAAGATCTGCACAATTAAAAGCAGTATTTCCAGATTTGATATTTCAGAGTGTTGTATGCAGATTTTTAGATTAAATCTTATTTTAATTACATGCACACATATATTAATAAACTTTTTTCTTTATTTATCATTAATATTACATGCATATAATTTAAATCATGACGATAAATAATATTAAGAGAGGTAATTTGTAAGTAGAAGGATTTTATGATTTTTTATAATTAAACTTTAGATCATCATTATTATAATTAACAATTTATTATTATCTTTACCATTACTTTAGAAATACACGTTTGTCAAAATTAGATGATGAGAATGGACCATACACAGCAATTATTTTAGCAGCTGCAGGGCTTTTGCGATTAGGATTTAGTCATCGAATTTCTCAGATTCTCCCATCATCTATTATTCTACATGCAGTTGGACAAGGTGCATTGGGTGTTGAATGCCGAGCTGATGATAAGGATGTGATTGAACTTCTTTCAGTAATAGATGATAATGATACAAAATTAAAATGTATTGCTGAAAGAGCATTGATGAGATCATTGGAAGGAGGATGTAGTGTTCCAATTGGTGTAGAAACTGAATTAATAGAAGATGTTAATGATGGCAATGGGAAAAGACGTGAATTAAGAATACATGGATTGATAGCAAGAGTTGATGGATCAGAAATTATTCGAGCTGAGATAAAAAAAGTAGTTGAAGATATTGTTGCAGCAGAAGAACTTGGTAAAGAACTGGCAAAAATTTTGGTAGAAAAAGGTGCAAAAGATATTTTAGAAGATTTGAAAAGTTCAAGATAAAAACAATACAATTTACATATGCAACAAAACCAGACAAAATGAACGTTGGTATTACCAAAGATTTCAGGGATCAAATTTAGTCATTATTATCACAATTGTTATCTTAAATGATATATAGAACTATTCCCATATAAAAATAAAAATAATAACAATAAATAATTAATATATAATAATAAAATATAAAGATGATGCCAAATGAATCTAATAATAATTTACATATTGCATCTTCTAAAATATATTAAACACACAATTATCATGACAAATTTTTTTGATTACTACCAGATGTCTTTTCAATATTAATATTCAAAAAACCCAATGTAATTTTGATTATTTTAGATTTGGCAATGAGAAATAATTTATTCATGAATTTAGCATTTTATTTAATTTTCCATCCAAAAAGAAATGAAATTTTATTAAACGGGATTTTTTTTGCTAATTTTGTTAAATTTTGTAATTTGTTATTACATTACTTAAATAATTTGAAAGCCATTATGCAACATTTGAATGTTAATTTAGAGAAACAGCACCATTTTTCATTTTTTTAGTAAATGTGAAATTTTCCATTATCACAAAATTAAACAACAATGTCCCTGTTAAAACCTGTGGTAGTATATGTATTTTTACATAACTTATCATATTATATTCGTTAGAAACCATTATGATTATTATTTTTCATGCATATATAATCCTATATATAAATTTTATGAGATTATTTAGCAAATTTTTATTTAATAAATGTAATATATATATATTAAAGAATGTATAAAGTAATTCAAAGAACTACTACGTGAAAGAAATCTGAAATAGCATAAAAAATAATAATACAAGAGTTTAATAATGAATTATTTATTTGTATGTAAATAAGTGGTGGATATTCTAAAGTTAATATTGATATATAAATAATATATCGTAAATCAAATGCTGATTAATAATAATGTCATAATTGAATATTAAAATGTCTATAAAAATTCATCAGTCAATTTCAAAAACTTTGATTGATTGCGAGCCTTCTTTGTCTCTTTCTTAGGTGTATATTCCATATCAGTAACAAATAAATTTGCCTCATGATTATTTTCAGGTGTACTACAGTGAATCCCGCAACTTACTGCGCCACGACGACGAATTTCGGGAAAAAATTTCCAATCAAAAATGCAATAAAAATTGTTTTGTCATGTGATATTTCCTAGTCATTCCATAAATAGTAAAATCGGCAATAAGAATAAACAGGACTCCGAACAATCTTAGGAGATGGTATGGTGCAGAACACCTAGTCAGGACCCCGAACAATCTTAGTAGATGGTACATTTGAGGTTTAATAGTAAATCACCTTTTCTCTACCCACTTTTTTTAGAAAATTATACCCAGATTTAAATATACCATCCCCAAAAAATATGAAAAATACCCAAAATTCAAATATACCATATGTGAAAAAAACAGTAATTTTTCTTTCCACTAAATTTAAAATATAATTATTTTTTCCCAGAATTATTTTCAATTTATCTTTGATTAAAAAATTGAAATTGCTCTAAAGCTAACCCATTTAATGTTAATAACCATGTGGCTTATCATGAAATGCAAAATCACCATAACCCAAGTAATATAATAATGAAGAAGGATGTAAATGACACATGATAGTGAAACCATCAGAAGAAAAACAAGAAAAAAAAGTTAAATTGAAGAGGCAAAAAAACTCAACATGAAATATAGGATATTGAATCAATTTCACAATGAGATTCTACAAAAGAATGATAATTACCATTTTTATAATAGACACTACTTGAATAATACATGTCATGTTTTTTTATGACAGAAATACCAAAACCACTAATAGTTATTGGAAATAGAGAATAACAATAAATAATAAATGCTTAATTTTAATTTATCTAATATTTTGAATTTCATGTCCAGCTAGATTTTTTTGAAAAGCATTATATGCACAAGTACTTAAAGATGATAAAATGGCAAATATTTTTTGGAATAATACAAATTTTGCATGCTTCACATAGACCTCCAAATGTAGACTGTTTTTTAAATGATCTTTTTTCACCCAGTTCAGCAAGCTTTAACCAAAAAGATTCTTCAGCTTCTAGATTATATATTATTGACTTGTTTTATAAGCTGCATAACATCACTATTAGTTATATATCTTGATATTGGGCTGCTATGCAAGCTAATTTTAGAGATAAACTTGTAATTTTTTGTATCTATATGTTTTTTATTTAGTGCATTCTAACA